>JAADXZ010000023.1:0-77584 GCA_023338055.1 Phytopythium mirpurense
CCACGTCCATGACCACGTCCAAGACCACGGAGACGACCACGACCACGACCACGACCACGGAGACGACGACGACCGAGACGACCGACTCGGAGACGACGACGTCGTCGGCGCTCGAGTTTGCGCGCATCTCGTCGCAGTTCACGCGCCGCGGCGCGCTGCTGCGCGTGTCGACGCTGGCGGCGGCGCAGGCGGCCTTCGCGGACATTCTGGCGCTCTTCCCGGCGCGCAACGCGGCGCTGTCGAGCAAGCAGGACCCGCCCGTGAACGTACTGCACGTCATCCTGCTCGAGGAGCCGGCGGACGAGGCGCCCTTCCTCTCGGCCGTCGAGAGCTTCCTCGCGTCCCAGCGCGCCGAGCTGCGCGCGCGCAACGTGCGGCGCGTGACGTTCGCCGTGCGCCCGCGACGCCTCCACGTGGCGCACGCGCAGGCCGACATGGCGCTCTACCCCAACATCTACACGTTCTCGAACCGCCTCGGCTACAAGGAGGACGAGATCGTGCGCCACATGGAGGCGCCGCTCGCCTACAAGCTCGAGCTGCGCCGCCTGCGCAGCTACGACGTGGCGCCGCTCGCCTCCAACAACAAGAACGTGCACCTGTACCTGGCCACGCCCAAGGCGACGGGCGAGGGTAGCGCCAAGGGCAACGGTGCGTTCCAGCGCGTGTTTGTGCGCGGCCTGGTGCGGCAGCTGGACCGCGAGGACGGCGGCGGCTCGCGCTCGCCCTTCGACGCGTACCCGGGCCCGGAGCGCACGCTCGTGGAGGCGCTGAACGCGCTCGAACTGCACCTGAACAACAACCCCAAGGTGTCGCTGGCGACCAAGAACAACCACGTCTTCCTGCACATCCTGCCCGAGGCCGTCGTGGACCCGCAGTACCTTGAGGGCGTGATCCGCATCCTGTCGTCGCGCTACGCCGCGCGGCTCGAGCAGCTGCGCGTGTCGCACGTGGAGCTCAAGATCAGCGCGCGCCTGCAGCCGGGCGCGGCCGCCATCCCCGTGCGGCTCGTGGCCTCCAACCCGACGGGCTACGTGGTGCGCGTCGAGGCGTACGTCGAGGCGGCGGCGCCCGGCGGAGAGGCCATCTTCACGTCCATCGGCGAGCGCCACGGCGAGCTGGACGGCCAGCCCGTGACGACGGCCTACCCGGCGAGCTTCCCGCACGACCGGCCGCGCGCGCTGGCCAAGAAGATGTCCAACACGGTCTACGTCTACGACTTCCTCGAGCTCTTCGAGTTCAACCTCCAGCGCGTGTGGCGCCGCTTCCTCAAGGCCACGGGCAGCGCCACGCCCATGCCCGGCGTGCTGCTCGAGGCCACCGAGCTCGTGCTCAACGCGGACGCCACGGCGCTCGAGGAGACGCGCCGCCCGCGCGGACAGAACGACGTGGGCATGGTCGCCTGGCTGCTCACGCTCTTCACGCCCGAGTACCCGCGCGGCCGCGACGTGGTCGTCATCGCCAACGACATCACCTTCCAGGCCGGCTCGTTCGGCACGCGCGAGGACGCGCTCTTCGACCTGGCCTCCAAGCTGGCGCGCGCGCGCGGCCTGCCGCGGCTCTTCCTCTCGGCCAACGCGGGCGCGCGCATCGGCATGTCGGAGGCCGTCAAGGCGCGCTTCCGCGTCTGCTGGAAGGACGCGGGCAACCCGACCAAGGGCTTCGAGTACCTCTACCTCACGCCCGAGGACTACGCGGCCCTGGTGGCGGACGGACAAGGCTCCGGACAAGGAGGACGCGCGGCCGTGCACGCCGACAAGCTCGAGGTGCCGGGCACGGGCGAGGTGCGCTACGTGCTGCGCGACGTGATCGGCGCCGAGGGCGAGCGCGACCTGGGTGTCGAGTGCCTGCGCGGCTCGGGCACGATCGCGGGCGAGACAGCGCGCGCGTACCAGGAGATCTTCACGCTCACGTACGCGTGCGGGCGCAGTGTGGGCATCGGCGCGTACCTCGTGCGTCTGGGCCAGCGCACGGTGCAGAACGCGACGCACGCGCCCATCATCCTCACGGGCTTCCAGGCGCTCAACAAGCTCATGGGCCGCGACGTGTACTCGTCCAACGACCAGCTGGGCGGGCCCAAGATCATGCACGCCAACGGCGTGACGCACCTCACGGCGCCCAACCACCTCGAGGGCGTGCTCTCCATCCTCGAGTGGCTCAGTTTCGTGCCGCGCACGCGCCGCGCCGCGCAGCTGCCCGTGCGCGAGATCGGCGCGCGCGGCGACCCGGTGGCGCGGCCCGTGGACTTTGCGCCGGCCGACAAGAGCTCGCCGTACGACCCGCGCTGGCTGCTCACGGGCCGCACGGACGAGGCCTCGGGCGCCTGGCGCTCGGGGCTGCTGGACCGCGACTCGTTCCGCGAGGCGCTCGCCGGCTGGGCCACGAGCGTCATCGTCGGCCGCGGGCGCCTGGGCGGCCTGCCGCTGGGCGTCGTCGTGACCGAGGTGCGCGCGAGCGACAAGGTGGTGCCGGCCGACCCGGCAGCGCCCTCCACGCAGGAGCACGTGGTGGCGCAGGCAGGGCAGGTGTGGTTCCCCGACTCGGCGCACAAGACGGCGACGGCCATCCGCGACTTCCAGGGCGAGGACCTGCCGCTGCTCATCGTGGCCAACTGGCGCGGCTTCTCGGGCGGCCAGCGCGACATGTTCGACGAGGTGCTCAAGTTCGGCGCCGCCATCGTTGACGCGCTCGTCGGCTACGAGCAGCCCGTCGCCGTCTACATCCCGCCCTTCGCCGAGCTGCGCGGCGGCGCCTGGGCCGTCGTCGACCCGACCATCAACAGCGGCGTCATGGAGATGTACGCCGACCCGCGCGCGCGCGGCGGCGTGCTCGAGCCCGCGGGACTCATCCAGATCAAGTTCCGCCGCCAGCAGCTGCTCGCCACCATGCACCGCCTCGACGCGGCGCTGCAGGCGCTCGTGGCGCGCCGAGACGCGCCCGGCGCCTCGGACGAGGAGCGCGCCCAGGCCGCGCGCGACATCGCGGCCAGGGAGAGCAAGCTGCTGCCCGTGTACGTACAGGTGGCCACCGACTTTGCCGACCTGCACGACACGCCCGGCCGCATGAAGGCCGTCGGCTGCGTGCGCGAGGTCGTGCCCTGGCGCGACGCGCGCGTCTTCCTGCACGCGCGCCTGCAGCGCCGGCTGGCCGAGTTCACGCGCCGCCGAGAGCTCGACAAGGCCTCGCACGGCGCGCTCGCCTTCGCCGACGGCGCCCGGAAGCAGCTCGAGGCCTGGTTCGCCGAGGCCGCGCGCGCCGGACGCGTGCCCGCGGCAGCCGGGCCGGACGCCGACGTGCCGCAGCTGTGGCGCGAGCGCGACCAGGACGTGCTGCAGTGGCTCAAGAGCGACCGCGAGTGGCTGGACGCCAAGGTCCAGGCCGTCTCGCGCGAGCACACGGCTGCGCGCGTCGTGGCGCTCGGCAAGACGGACCCCACGGCCGCCGTTGCTGGCGTGCTCGAGCTGCTGCACCAGCTGAGCGACAAGGACCGGGAGGAGGCCGTGGCCGCGCTGCGCCGAGGATCCATCTTCCACCACTGAAGCGGGTTGGTTGGTTGGTTGAGTGAGTGAGTGAGGGTTGATCGATCGGTTCGTGTGGTGGCGGTGGGAGCGAACGGAGGGGTTAGTAGAGGCCAACGCAAGTAGCTAGGGAAGGACGCATGCATAGCAACGAAGTACGTACGTGGCGAGTGTATCGATCGCTTGGGGCTTGACTCGACTCGACTCGCGCATTTGTCCCGACTTGCTGTAGGTAGGCTCCACTCGCCAGGTTTTGTCAGAGTCACGACATGAGATGGAGCGACACAGACACGGAGCTCTCTGCGTCTTGGTCGGACGCTCGGTGACTCAAGCTGTCAGCCGCATAAAGCATGGAACACTCGCTTGCTCTCTGTTGATTCCCTGAAACCTCTTGTGTATACACTGCACGGCTGCGAAGCGAGCGATGGCCAACGCTCGCACACGTGTGAGACGCAACCAACGCCCGCGTTTCGCGATGCGAAACACATACCATCAACTGGTGCCGAACGAGGTCGCGGATCGATCATGCAGAGCCCTGGCGCTCCTTCTGCAGTGCGAGCACATCCTGATACCCCGGTGGGCTTGACATGGAGCGTTCCAACCCCGCGAGGTCCGCGACCGACTTGTCCGACCTCGTGAAGATGCTAAGGTCGTGGAACTTGGTGATGGTCGCCGCCGGTGAGTTCAGCCCGCCCTCCTCATCGCTCCCGATACGCTCATCCTCAATCGCCAGCGTCGGAAGAGTCGACGAGGGCGACGAGGTCGATGACTCGGACGAGGAGGCCGACGAGCCATTCGCAGCAGCGGGGGCGGCAGCTTCCCTCTTGGAGATCGACGTGTCAAAGTTGCCGGAAGACTCTTGCATCGTCTTGGCCTTCTTCTTTTCCAACTCGATCAGCGAGCGCGAGCGCATGTACTCGTTCCAGTCGAGCTTCGTCGGCTCCGCGAGCTTGCCGAGCTGCGCCGAGTACTTCTTGACGAATTGACGAACCTCCGCTTGAAGCTCAGCACGGATACGTGGGAGCTCGTCCTGCTTGGCCTTGTACTCCGGCAGCAAGCGATAGAACAGCGGGCGGATCGTCTTGAGCTCGATCATGCCGGCCTCGACGGAGCGCACGCCAAAGAAGGAGAACAGCGGGAACGACAGCAGCAGCAGCACGATCGACGACCAGTACCAGTCCGTGCAGACGATAGCCGCGATCAGGTAGACGACCCACAGCGCCGGCACGGCCACGATCGAGAACTGGATCTTCTTGCTCAGCACGACGTCGCGAGCGTTGACCTTGACCTTGGAGCCCGCGAGCGCGCGACGCTGCTCGTTGTGCGACACGTACCGCGCCATAAGGCCGACTGGCGCGTTCAGCACGAACGTCGGAATCGAGGCGAGCAAGAAGATGAGCAAGCCGTAGAGCGCCGAGCCGAGAACGTCGTGGATCGTCCACCACGCAATGTATGGCACTTGGTGGTCCGTCAGGCCCATGAGACGCAGCGTCTTGGCATAGTCGTCCACCTTCCTCTGCAGCGCATCCAAGTCGCTCGACGCCTCGGGAATGGTGCTCAGTATCTTGTAGCCTTCGGCGAACCGGCGGTTCAGGTCTTGCGTTTCCTTGGCCGACAAGCGCACGCCCGAGCGCTGGAACAGCCGACGCGCCGTCAAAATGTGTTGCATGATGTTGTAGTTCGGCGCCGTCACAATGACCGAGCGCATAGCCTCCTCGACACGGTGCAGGAACGTGTTACAGGCCGTGCGCTTGTCCTTGGAGTACGTTTCCATGAGCTTGTCGTCGACGGTGATGGGCGTACCGAACTCGACCGTCACGCGTCCACGGAAGCGGTGACCGCGGAAGTAGTTGAGTCCGACCGGCACCACGTGCGCGTTGATGTTGTACTTGTCCTTGACGCCCAGTGCCATGATGGCAACGCCGGCCTTCAGCGGGAGGAGGTCCGTGCGGTCATGCGAGCCGCCTTCCGGAAAGATGCCAATGCAGTTACCGCGCTTGAGGTGCGTGTACACCTTGGCAAACGTAACAGTCTGGTCGACTCGCTTCAACACGCCGAACGGTACTGGCTGGAACACAGAAACGTCTTTCGCGTCCTTGAATGGCGCCTCCAGCTCCAGCTCCGTGTCGCTCACAACCTTGACGATCTTGACCGGCGACCCAGAGTCCTTGACGGTCTTCCCCTGCACGCGCACCTGGTCTCCTGCCATCACTTGCTTGGTGAAGGTGGTGCCGTCGCCCAGCAGCACGTACGTCTTCTTCGCGGGCTTGCCATCTTCGCCAGTGGCAGGCGCATCGCCCTCGTCACCGGCCATTCGAACCAGGCCGACGCCCTTGGCAACCGAGTCCTGCGGGCGCACGACGGGGATGCAGCCCATGATGCGCGAGAGCGCGCCGATCACTGGCAAGTGCCACGACTTCTCCGCAATCATGAAGCCGACCTGGGGCATTCGAACAAACACAGAAACGATAGTGTCAACAGGTGGCGGCTCGATACAAGTGCCGGCGCTAACTCGGGGGGAGGGCGCACCTTGCGAGGACTCGTCATCATGACCACGAGTCCGTCGACGAACTGGTTGGCGTGGTTGCCCGTGAAGATGACTGGTCCCTCGGTCGGCACGTTGTCCAGGCCGACGATCTCAATGCTCTTGAACGAGATGCTGAGGATGCTGTGCAGGAACACGCGCACCGAGCGGTAGATCACGTCCGCCAGATTGTTCCAGAGCAGCATGAGCATCAGCGCGAAGTAGAGGAAGCCCCAGTAGAAGGACGGGACGCCGAGGAAGTTGCTCACGGCCTTGATCGGGCTGCACCAGAGCCGCCGCCGCCACCGTAAGCGTATCGTCAGCTATACAAAACCCAACATGTAACGAGAAAGTGCGGAGAGGGGACGGACGGACGGACGGACGTACTTGAGCGAGTCAACCGACAGCGCCGTGAGCAGGCAGAGCACGAGGAACTGCATCCAGACGTCATTGAGCACCTCCTTGGTGTGGAACTTCATGGCGGAAGCGGTCGGCGGCAGCGGTCTTGTCCTCGGCCGCTTCTCCTTCTCCTGCGTCTCCCTCCGCGAGTGCTTGGGCTTTTACCCGGCAAGGTATGAGGAATGATACCGTGCCGACCTTTCTTCTTGTTCGCTTGTGGCGGAATGACGGAACGTCCCAGCGGCAACTGCGCGAGGATCGAGAGTCTGGGGGAGGGAACATGGGAGGAAGGGGCGCTGTATTTAAAACAAGTACGGTACATGATGATAATGTTGCGTTTCTGGATTGTTTATGCGTATTTTTCGACCAGTGAGCGGCGAGTGTGACTGGCAGGCGTCATGTGATTGGGTGCCGCGCCGCACTTCGAACTAGATCCCATGCTCGTTTTGATTTGTGTAAGTATACAAATGATGCCAAAATACAAGTCACAGCGGCAGAGATTGGCCTCCGTAAAAGTAAACGGACGACGCAGTGCCTTTCGCTGACGCGGCCCAATGACGGCACGTCATCATGGCGTTAGACCATGAGAGATCTCACTTGACGCGAGTCACGATGTCGACATACCGGTGTGCATTTCAGACGGTCAGTCAGGCGACCACCACACTGCCCAAGCGTTCACAATGCATCCAAGAAGCGGCGGCCGACGTCAATCCAAGCGCTCGTGCGTATTTACTTCCGATCCACGCCTGTGCAGTGTCAAGTCGGCATGAGTAGTAGCTTTCGTATCCGCTCCGATTTCCCGCGCTTTTACCGCCCCTTGCCGCCAAAAATAGCGCCGTACCCGATGCGGTCGCACCTTCGGCCAAACAACAAGTGGGCGGGGCCAAAATAGGCGCATGGCTGTTTAGCTGGGGCGCTCCCACGCGTCAGACCGCTTGGAGAGCCGACAGCAGAGCGCGTATTGACCTGAAGGGCGTGTCGGAGCTGCTCAGTACGCAGCCATGGCCGACTCGAGCCTGCTCATCGTCGACGGGATCATCAAGAAGCTGCTGAGCGTGCAGGACAAGCCGACGCAGACCGAGGTCACGGACGTGACGACGGACGAGGTGCTGCTGCTGTGCCGCAAGGTCCGATCGGTACGTACGCTGCTCCCCGTCCCTCTGTGAAGAATGTATACGCGGAGCAAGCGCTGCAAGTACACTCACGGCTCGCGGGCGCCGGCAGATCTTCCTCGAGCAGCCGCCGCTGATTGAAGTGCCGGCGCCGATCAACATTTGCGGCGACACGCACGGGCAGTACTCGGACCTGCTGCGCATGTTCGAGATGGGCGGCTTCCCGGATGAGCGCAGCTACCTCTTCCTCGGAGACTACGTCGACCGCGCCATGCAGAGCATCGAGACCATCTGCCTGCTCTTCGCCTACAAGATCAAGTACCCCACGCGGCTGTATCTGCTGCGCGGCAACCACGAGTGCGCGTCCATTAACCGCATCTACGGCTTCTACGACGAGTGCAAACGGCGCTACTCGGTCAAGATCTGGCGCACCTTTGGCGACTGCTTCAACTGCATGCCCGTCGCCGCGGTCGTCGGCAGCAAGGTGAGTCTTGAGCCCACTCACTACTGGGGACTATCTATCTCTGTAGACGCCACTAACGCCAGCTGCTGATGGTACGGCGGCCGCGCAAGATCTTCTGCACGCACGGCGGACTATCGCCGGACCTGTACACGCTGGACCAGATCCGCAACGTGCGCCGGCCGACCGACGTGCCGGACGAGGGGCTGCTCTGCGACCTGCTGTGGTCGGACCCGGACGCGGACTCGCCGGGCTGGACCGAGAGCGACCGCGGCGTGTCGTACATCTTCGGGCCGGACGTGGTGGACCAGTTCCTGCGCGCGCACGACCTGGACCTCGTGTGCCGCGCGCACCAGGTCGTGTCGGACGGTTACGAGTTCTTCGCGGACCGCAAGCTCGTGACCGTCTTCTCGGCGCCCAACTACTGCAACGAGTTCGACAACGCCGGCGCCATGCTCGTCGTCGACAAGACCCTGCGCTGCTCCTTCAAGGTGCTCAGCTCGTGCGACAAGCGCAAGCAGTCCAAGAAGCCGTGAGCCTAAAGAGTTGGTACCTCTAGGACGAAATCTTCAGGGAAAACACTTCAAATAGCGCCCAATACCCCCACAAAAGCCTCACCGACGCGGGACCACGTCGACGCGCGTGATCGGAGCACGCGGCGGTCGCTCCTTGAGTTCCATGGCGTCTTCTGGCTCGCGATGGTCGAAGGCCACGGCCGATGTGAGCGCCAGCGCCGCCGTCGCGTCCTCGTACTTGTCACAGACCTCGTCGCGCTTCTTGGAGAGCACGGCGATGGCGTCGGCGAACCGCGCGGCGCCGCGCGACCGGAGACGCCCCACCTGCGCCGTCAGCGCGTTCGCAAGCGACCGGTAGGCGTCCGCGCGGAACTGCAGGTTGTCGTGCTGCCCACAGAGTCGCACAAGCGCGTCGCACTCGACGAGTCGCTTCTCGACGGCGCTCTCGCCAGCGCTGGCCTCGGTCCGCGGGCTGCCCGCCTCGAGCGTGTGGCTCTCGTACACGCTCACAATGTGGCGCTGCGCTAGGATCTGCTGGTACTTGTCGCCTTCTTCGACGGCTAGCGCGCGGTAACGGAGGAAGATCGGCAGCGGCGAAGCGCCAAGCGAGGCGTCCTCGTCCTCGTCCTCATCCTCACGCGTCGAGGCGCTCGACGCGCGCTTCCGCAGCTGGTACTCCTTGAGCGCGGTCCCGAGGCCCGAGAGCGCCTTCATCTGGTCCGGCTTGTTCTGCAGCACGGCCGCCGTCTCGAGCGCGTCGCGCCACATTGGGACCGCCTCGGCGAAGCGTTGCGTGCAGTTGAAGACCAGGGCGAGGTTCCGCTGCGCGCGCTGCTGCGCGAACGCGTCCTCGCGCTCGAGCGCCAGCGCCAAGTCGCTCTGGTGCGCGCGTTCCGAGAGATCAAAGCGGCCCTCGACCAGCAGCGTGCAGCCTAGGTAGCTCAGCAAGAAGCCCTGCAGCTTGGCCAGCTCGGGGTCCATCTCCCTCGCCGTCACCATGTCGAGCGGCTCCGTGACCGACAGCTCGTCGTGGCCGGTGTCACTAGCGCCGGTGGCGTCTGCTGGCGGGTCCAGCAGCGCTCTCAGCCGCTTGAGCGCGATCGTGAACTCGGCCTCGGCCGTGTGAAACTCACCCGCGTGATACTCCTCCTCCCCGAGACAGCCGTGCGCCAAGACGCCAAGGCGGCGGTCAGGCGCCGAGAGCGACTCCGCCAGGCTCTCGCTCTGCAAGAACCAGTCCTTGGGCGTCCGTGCGGGCGTCGCCGTTGCCTCATAGGCAGACAGAACGACCGCAGCAGGCTGTGCGCGCTCTCCGCCGATCGAAGCGACAACGGTAGTGTCTCCTTCGATCATCATGTCGTCGGCAAGTGGGCGTGATGACTCGCACTCGGGAAGAGAAGGCCCGTCCCTTTGAAGCTCCGCGCTGAGCTCCTCCGCGTCTTGAGCGTCGGTGTGGGCGAGTACGACGCCGAAATGGTACTTGGTGATGGCTTGGAGGTGCAGATCGCCGCAGTGTATTGCGGCTCGGAAGGCCGCCACCAAGTGAGAGAGCGCGGCCGTCGACTCCCCGCGCTCGAACCGGAAGAGGCCAAGGTTCGTATGCGCTCGGCACTGGATCTCGGCGTCCGCGGACTGGTCTGCCTCATCGACTGCGAGCTCCGCGAGCTCCAACACCTCAGTGGACCGCTCATTCTCGTCCCGGATACACGTCGCGAGTACTACAAGCACGGGTGCATAGTCATTAGTCGGTGTGCATCAAGCCGCATTGAGGTCAAGCAGGAGCACGGAGGGTGCTTACGCATGTACGCGGTGCTTCGTGCCGCCGAGTCGACAGCTTTGGCCTCTTGGTTCGCCTCTTCGTTGGCTTGATCCCCTTCCGTTTGGTTGATAGACCCGCTCAAAGGCAGGAGGTCTGCGCTCATAGGCGCCTCGATGACGCTCCGCGCGACCTGAACGGCGTCTTGGACGTTGCCTTTGGCGTGGAGATAAAGCGCATAGTTGACAGCCAGCGGCTTGTCCATCAGGTTGCTTCGGACGACTCTACTTGCCCCAGCAGCGCCATCGGCTGCGGCCGTGGTAGCTTCTCGATGGAGTTGCTTGGCGTCCAGCAGGAGCGCCATGGCTCTCGAGTGATCACCTTGCCGAAACTGGAGCGATGCGAGGCAGTTGAGGACGTTGACGCGCAGTGCCGCGAGCTCTGAGGGTTCCTTTTGGTCCGATAGGGTAGCTCCATCGGTGAATGTAGCCCCCTGAGGTGCGGCAGCAGACAGCTTGAGCTCGTCCGCCAGGCGCTGGAAGTAGAGGATCGCGAGCTGACACTTGCCGTGCTTGGCGCACAGCTCGCCGATCTCATACTGGAGCTCCAACCCGCGGGATTTCGCCCCGCGCCACTTGGCCCACGCGTCCGAGGCGTCCGAGGCCCTGGCTGCCGGTTTCTGGCTGTCGAGGGCGCGCAACTCGCCGTCAAGGGCCACAAACCGCTCCTGGAAGCGCTGCTGGCGCTCAGCGAGCTGCGCATTCTCCATGGCGACGACAAGTTCTTTGCAAGTCTGCAACTCTTTCATCAACTCCCTCATGAACACTATAAATACAGCGAGTGCAAAGAGAACCTCTCTCACTTCCCGGTCCTTGATGGTTTCAAAGCTAGACAGAATTGGCGGCTGTTTCTCTGGTGATAAGCTTCCGACCAACTCGAGACAGCGTCAGCTCCACCACTTGATCACCCAGAGCTGCGGCGGCGGCTCATCCTTAGCGCGCGCTCGGCGATCTCGACCTTCCGCTCGTAGTTCTTGACCTCCTGCTGCAGCTCGTACATCTTGGCCTTCTGCGCCACGTAGTCCAGGATCTGGGCGCCAGTGCCAGTCAAACAGAGCGATGTCAGCCTGGCAATCCACGTACAGACACACTAAACGCATGCCCGCACCTGCGGGGGATCCTTGCTGGGCTCGGCGAGCTGCTGCACCGTCAGCGACTGGAGCTTCTTGCCGTCCTTCTGGTTGCCGGCGTCGATGGTCGCGATCTCCTCGAGAATCTTCTCGTTGAGCTCCGTGCGGTCCTTGATCTCGCTCTGCAGCCACGCACTCTCCTCGAGGAGCTCGTGCAGCTTCTTCTTGAGGTTGTTGAGCACCTGCACGGTGCTGCCGGTCGTTTGCTTGAGCTTGAGCAGCTCCTCGTTGCGTTCCTCGATCTTGGCCACGTACTGCTTGTTCTCGATCTGGAGCTGGTGGAAGTCAATGTAGTGCAGCGCGTCGCCCATCTCCTCCTTGTGCCGCAGCTGCGCGTCGATCTTCTGCGCCTGGCTTTTGAGCGTCGCGTTCTTGAGCCGCAGCTTCTCGACCACGGCGTCCTTCTGCCGCAGCTTCTCCTCCATGTAGCGGATCATCTTCTCGGCGACCGTCTTGCCCGTGCGGAAGTTCTCGGCGCCCACGACGATGTCGCGCTTGAACTCGTACGCATCCTTCTTGAGCTCCGCGATGCGGATGTCCGTCTCCTCGAGCACCGCGCGCAGCGTGTCGATGAGCCGCTCGGACGTGCGCTTGGTCTCCTCCAACTCCTTCTGCGTCTCCTCGAGCTCGGCGCTGCAAATGTCGTTCTTCTGCTCTACGGACAGCGTGGCCTGCGCCTTGGGCCGCCGCTGCCGCGCCTGCTTCTTGTCGCGCTCGTCCTTCTTCTCCTCGTCGTCGCTGCCCGTCCAGCCCGGCGCATTGCGGTTCAGGTATGACGTTAGCAGCTCATTCTCCTGCTCCAGCACCTCGTTCTGCCGCACCAGGTCTTCCAACTGTCCGGGCACAGGGGCAGGTTGTTAGTAAGGGAGCTACACCGTGCTCAGAGTGTCAAGTTAGTGCTCGCCTTGGTCTCAAGCTCGTCCAGCTCCTCGTCGTCGCTCATGCTGGGCGGGGAGTGTGGTCGGCCTCGATGCAAGCGCAATATGAGCCGCGTCGTTTCGCGCTCTACGACCAATTATAATGCAATCCACGCTAAAAAAGGAGAATAAATCTCATTCGGATTTTGGTATCCTAAATACACGTGTCACACATAAAATATATGTCTCCCACATAAAATCAGGGCGTCCGATTCCGCTTGATGAGCCGGCCCCATTTCCATCGAGGGCGAGCATAATGAAGCGCGCGCTCGTGATCCGCAACGTGTCGAGCCACGACGTGCCGCTCGACAGTCTCGACAACGCGTGCGTACAGGCGCTGACGGCCTACGGGTTCATCACGGAGCTGGCGGTCAACATCGAGGCCGAGGTGGTGCACCAGCTCATGCAGACGCACGCGCGATCGAGCGCCCACGCCAGCAGCAGCAACGGCGGCGGCGGCAGTAGCGGCGGCAATGGAGGCAGCAACTTCTACGCGCCGCCGTCGACCGCATCGCTAAGCACCCCGTTCGACGCCGTGCTCTTCCGCGCCACGGGGCTGGCGCACAGCCGCCTGTACCCGCTGATCCGCACGATCCGCACCATCAGCAAGCAGATCTTCCTGTGCATCTACAGCCCGCAGCTGATCGACCACCCTTTGGGCCGCTACCAGTGCTTCCAGGAGGGCGCCTCAATGGTCACGGGCTCGCTCGACGACGTGCGCCGCGTCATGGCCTTCATCGGCTCGTGCGGGCTTTCGAACAGCAACGGTCGCTCGTCGTCCGCGTCCTCCCGATGGGGGCCGTTCACGTGTCCGTTCTGCGAGAAGAAGGGCTTCACGGAGGACGAGCTGTGGCGCCACTGCCCGCTGTACCACATCAACGAGAAGAACGCCGACCACATCGCGTGCCCCGTGTGCCGCGAAGCCCGCGGGCCGTTCCAGGTGCACCTGCACAACGCGCACGGGCCGCCGGGTCGCGGGGAGATGGCGAGCGAGTTCCACATGCGCGAGAGCACGCTGTACGCCTTCGCGCTTGTCGTGTGCCACAACAAGAAGTTCAACACGTTCCTGCTTGTGCAGGAGTTCGCCAACTCGGGCTTCTGGCTGCCGGGCGGGCGCATCGACAGCGGCGAGAGCCCCGCGCAGGCCGCAGTGCGCGAGACCAAGGAGGAGGCAGGCATCGATATCCAGCTCACGGGCGTCATCAAGGTCGAGTACCACCCGAAGAAGGACCGCTCGGGCAGGCAGTACGTGCGCATGCGCTTCATCTTCTACGCCGAGCCACTCGACTGCGACCAGTTGCCCAAGTCCATCCCCGACTACGAGAGCGCCGGCGCCACGTGGTGCTACGCGGACCAGGTCGCAGGGCTGCCGCTGCGCGGGTCGGAGCCCGTCACCTACTTCAAGTACGTGGCCGCGGGCAAGCCCATCTTCCCCATGGATATGATCCACATGAGCTCCGCCGGGTCGTGACATGCGCGCAGTCATCCAACGAGTAACTCGCAGCCCATAAACGTCGTGATGGTGCCGGTGTCAGGCCTCATATACGTCGAGGTGGTTGAGGCCGAAGAACTTCTTGACCGAGCCGACGAAGCCAAGCGCAGGCATCGCGCCGTTGTGTTTTCGCTGCAGGGTCACAGAAGCAGGCGAGTGCGTGAGCACAAGCGCGCAGCGGTGGTCCAAGCCGCGGGAGGCAGAAGATACCTGGTAGTTCTCGAGCTTGAGCCGCTGGTACAAGCGCTTGTGAAGCTGCAGCCAGTGGTTCTCGCCGAGCGTCGACTTCTGCATCCGGTCCTGAAGGCGGAAGCACGGGAAGAGCAGCATCGGGTAGCGCTTGTTCATGATCTTGAACTCTTCAAAGTCGAGCACGCCGTCCTTGTTTCTATCGGCAGCGCACGCGGCGAGGTCAGTCTCGGTCGCTCGCATGGAAGCCGAAACATCCGATTGTAAGCAATTGCGACAAACCGGTCAAACTCGGCCAGCGCGTTCTTGAAATTGCCCGGGTAAATCGGTTTGCCGTCGTTGACGACGCTGATGAGCCGCTTGAACTCCTTCTCGCCGATGGAGCCCGTCTTGGTTGGGTCAAAGGTGTCGAAAGCAACTGGAGACGACGCACAGGTTCGGTTATTGACGTATTAGTTCATGTTCACTTGTAAGACGGGGGTCGAGGGACGCACAGTGGAGGATCTCGTCACGTGTGTACATGCAGTACAGCACCATGGCGTGCACAAACTCCTCGTAGTCGATCTGCATGATCAAATCAGGTCAACCGAACCTCTGCCTTACAGATTCACGCCGAAGCATCAACACGGGGCCTACCGTGCCGTTGCTGTCGGCATCAATCATGCGGAAGAGCCCTTCGGAAAACGGCGTTTTCGTCTCGTCGATGAACTCGAAGAACTCGTCATAGTCGATCACGCCGCTCGAGCTTGATCAACACAACAGACGATCCACGTGTCAGCACATCGGACTGCATGCGTTCGCCATTTGCCTCAGTGAACTTACTCGAGGTCGATCTGGTTGAAGCAGAGCTTGAGCTTCTTGAGCTCGCACTGGCCGACTGCAAAGCCCCAACCGTAAGTAGAGTCAGTTAGAAAGCGTTGTGCAATGGGAGGTTGTACAACAACGTACGCTGGTACTTGACTACGACGCTGATCGTGGCCTCGCGGGTAAGGATGATGTCGCCTGCCCGCCGCCTCCGTTTGTGTTGCTGTCGAGAGCTCACCGATGGCTGGGAGATCTGCGGCAGGTCCTGCGGCGTCCTTGAACCCGTCACTTGATTCACTGGGTCCAACACCGGAAGTGACGGCAACGTCGTCCCCCTCGTGGAGCTTGGCGTGTTCCAGCCCGTTTTCGGCGCGCGGTCGGCCTTGGCCGTCTTGCTGCGCTTCGTTCTCTTCTTCTCCTCAGCGGTCGAAGCGAGGTCTTGTACGTCAAGGTCCTTCAGGCTCCCAGACCGGCGGTTCATCCTTGGCAATGCGCTCGAGGCGTTCCCACCGCTGCGGTCGTTCGTACTTCCACCGCTGTGGCCTGCCGTGTCCAGGAGGCTTGCGCTACTGCTCTTGCGCAGCAACGCGTGACGTGGCGGCAATGTGCTCATGTTAGCACTGCCGACGACCGTCGATTGCATTGCCAAAAGGGGAACTAGCCGTCCGCAAGCTGTCGCTGACCAAGATTCGTCCGCGAGCTTGGTATATCACCCTTGCCACTGACACTTGGCTGCGCAAGCAGCCACTATGCGAGGGCGACAACAGCTCCCAACGTTGTGATCACGAGGGCCTTCTAGGTGATAGATTGCACTATGGGGGTGCTTGGGACGCTCAGCAATGCGGCCCCGGGTCAGAGCGCGAGGAGACAGCCCTGTGACAACCTCGAGGCGCCCTACTGGTTAACCACAGCAAGCAAAAATACCTTCACCAAACGTCAAATGGTTACGCCTCGCCATCATAAGAAGAAAGGCGTTGCTTCTCACCTTTTCGCCAACTCTCCGAACAGCGCTTGTCACAAGTTGTCAGTGAAACGTCGTCGTCAATGTATGCTTCGCTCCGTGTTCGACGACGGATCGGACGAAAACGACCGCTTCGCCATCTCCAATTCGTCGTCACCCCAGAGTCACGAAATCAGCCTTGCTGGCCCCAAAGCCTCCCCAAGAGCATGCATGCAGGCAACATGTACGTATATATAGGTATATAAAGAAAGCAGTCGTGGTCAATTCCGAGAGCGAGCTGCCTCAGACGCCCCCTTTTGCTTCTGACGCCAATCCAGTCTCTTCCATCACTACGCACCTTTCACTTGAAACCACGCGCTCACCGCCCCCGAGCGAACGCAGCTATTAGCGCGAGAACACGCTGTCATACTGCGGATGATACGCACCGCGGCGCGGCGACTCACCACCCATCCCACCCGCGTCCGAGGATGATGATCCCTTCGGCTTCTCGCTCTTGATGGTCTTAAGTGCGGTTGCAGGTTTCGCGGCCTTCCTCGGGTCGTTGCTGGTATCGGACGTCTTGGATGCCTTCTTCTTTGCCAACTTGTCGGACGCAACCTTCTTGGGCCCGCGGTCCGTAAAAGCAGAAGCTTTCCTTGCCTTGGCGACATCCTTCCGCAGTTGTTTCATATCCGAGGACAGATCACCAGCGCGAGGTGTCGATCCTCTACCGGCAGGAAGGTTCGCGCTCTCATCAAGCGTGCCATCCGCGTTGCGCTTCCGTTTGCGCCCCAAGTCGTCCTTCTTGATCCAAAGCGTGGTCGTGAGGTAATCCCCAGGCAGTGGGGCGGCCGACAGCCGAACAAACGAGTCCTCGGTCGGTTCGTATGAGTCCACGTCGAAAGCAACGCACCGGGGGCACTTTAAGTTCCAGCACTCGCCATCCGCATCCTGTAAATAGCATATCAGTGAGCGCCATATCTCAACAACGACAACAAAAACGCGAAATGGCAACAGCAGAGACGCACCTCTTTCTCGACGCCACAGATCTCGCAGCGTGGAACGACGAAGAGGTCGACCACATTCGGGTCTGTCTCATCACGCTCGCCATTCTCCAGAAACTCAAGGTCGAGCCGAGCTTGCCACTCGATGAGGTTTGGACGCTTCTTGAAGCGTTCGCGGCGACGCATCGCGAACCGCTTGACGAGATCCTGGAAGGCCACGTAACGAGCTGGCGTCGTACCCATCAGCATCACGTCGTCAGCAAGACCGAGACGCTCGCGAGCCTTGATGTTGTTCCGGTTTCGGCTGTTCAGGCGACTGTTCTTGGACAGTTCGTCTTCAATGAGTTCCAGCTCCTTCTTCTTGAACACCTTCAGCACTCGCGACGTTGCCAACTCGACCGTGCATGTGTCTCGGTCCGCCTTCTTGACAATACCAGTACCTCGTCGGTTCGGCAGGTTCACTCGCCGTTCGATCCACGAAATGCCGTAGTTGCCACGAGTTGACACACGGCGCGAACGCTTCCCCCCATTGTCCTCTCCCTGTGAATCGTCCGTGTGCTCTGCCGCCGCCGAGTCATCCGGTCCACTCCTAGCACCGTCGTCGTCATCGTCGTCGTCGTCATCTGCGTCGTCTTCCCTCCCTCCATTCTCAGCGCGGCGCTTCTTTTCGTTCTCGACGCTTTTGGCGTACAGCGCCTTGATCGTGTTCATGTCTTCGATCAACGTGAGTTCGTACGCGCGCTTCGCAGTGTTCTCGTTGGAGTTGAGAAGACGCAGTTGCACCCAACCGTTGCCAGAGCGAAGCACTCGGCCGGTTTTCCCCTTGAACTTGCCAACGTTGATGCGGCATTTGCGGTCAATCCACATTTCTGGGTCCAGGTCCGAGAGCAGTTTCTCCTTGCCTTGCACCTGTGCAACATGCAGTTTGTCAGAATTCAGTTGAGCACTCTGCTGTGCAGCGAGGACTCGCTAGTGAGTCGAAGAGATAGCGTGTGTACCTTTGCGGGAGCGGTGTTGCCATCTTCGGCTTCGTGCACTTCTTCATGCTCGCTTTCCGCTGTGTGGGCCTCTGCAGCAACCAAATGCCGCGGGCGGATTGTGATCGTGGTTGGTTCATCGCCGTCAAGCTGCACAAAGAGTCCATTCACCGAGCGCTACCGTTCCAAAAGATGACGATGTCACATTAGAGCCGTTAGTCACGTAATTCATTTTCCCCCACGCGGAATCGTATGCGTAGATGCAACTTACCCCAGTGACGATGCCCTCCTTCCCGTTGTGCTTCTTCAATGGACGTTCGCGGCGGTGGAGTACGCCCAGCTTCAGTTGAACGCAAGCCCCAACGTCGAACCCCTCGTCCTCGCTGTCTTCTTTATGCTCCCCTTCCGTGTCATCCCCACCGGACGCGTTGTCTTCCTCGTCGCCGTCGTTGCCATAAGCTCCCACGTCTCCGCTCGGGTGTGGAGAGCCTCCGTCGCTCGAGTCGAGCATCTGGAGCGCGGACGGGCGGTACTTGTACACGACGTCGCCGTCTCGAATGCGCACCTTGAACCACGTGTTCGGGTGGTGCGGGATCTCCTCCACGATGCCGATCTTGTTGGCAGTGTGCGGCACACGCTGTTCCACGTCCGCCGTCTTGGCGATGCGCACGAGCGCGCCGACCTCCAGCGCGAGCGACTCGCTCCGGCTGCCAGCTCCGCGCTCGTGGGCGTGATCAAAGCGTTTCCCGGCGTCCCCATCGTCCTCTTCTTCCAGTACGGGCTCTTCTTCCTCCTCCTCCTCTTCCTCGACTTCTTCCTCGACCTCTTCCTCCTCGTCCTCCTCTCCATCCTCCTCCCCGTCAAGCGCACGCTTCGACCCGCCGTCTAGCGCACGGGTCGCCTTACTCACAGCCGAGCGCGTGCGTCGCGATGCCTCGCGCCGTGGCCGGCCTGCTGCGTCCGCGAGATCCTCCATGTTCACCACGACGAATCAGAAGAAAGGACGTTCGCCCCCAAGCGGAAACCTCTCGTGCCCAGGGTTCTGCGGATGCCGTGGCTAGTGCGTTGGCCTGCGGCGGTACAGTAAGTATCCCAGCGCAGCGCGAGTGCAGTGCACGGTATGGGCTGGGCCCAGAGGCGGGTGCTTCGCTCGCACCTTGCTTGTGCTTCGTGCGGCGATTCGCTTGCCGTCGCTCGCGGATGCCTGGCGCGCTCCTCTTTGTGTTGTGGGCGGGCCTTTCCTGCAACCCAAGTTACTTGGGTCTAGTATTCAAGGTAGCTCCCATAAGTTGCAACCTTGGAGATGCCCTTCACATACAAATATCAATAGTAGCAGCAGTAGCCATCACGAAATATTGCGAGATGAGGGGTACGTCCGGTACTTCGATTTTGAAATGGGTTTGAGAGATAGAATCGTTTCTAAATCTACCTAAACAGCACATGAGGTGGCAATCGAAGCCGAGAGTGATAGTCGCCCCATAGAGAACGTCAGGACGAAGAAGCTAAAGGTGACGTGAGTATGGAGGAAGACAAGCCGACAGCGGCGGCGGCGGCGGCCAAGCCCACGGCGGCCGAGGAGGAGAGCCAGGCGGCGCCGGACGCGACGGAAGGGGGCGTGAGCGTGCCGCAGATCGCGCCGCTGGCCAAGTACAAGCTCGTGTTCCTGGGGGACCAGGGCGTGGGCAAGACGTCCATGATCACGCGCTTCATGTACGACACGTTCGACAACGCGTACCAGGCTACGATCGGCATCGACTTCCTCTCCAAGACCATGTACATGGAGGACCGCACTGTGCGGCTGCAGCTCTGGGACACGGCTGGCCAGGAGTGCGTCTCTTGTGTGGCTCGATGAAGCGCGAGGCGACTGCTTCTTGCCTCGGTCTAATCGTGTGGGTTTGTGCTCCTCCAGGCGCTTCCGCAGCCTCATCCCGAGCTACATCCGCGACTCGTCCGTCGCAGTTGTGGTATACGACATCACAAGTGCGTTCGTGGCTGGCGCCCGCGTGCTTCTACCGCTTCTAACGAGCGATTGACTACACTATACGCCACTGCCCGAGAACAGATCGCGCGTCGTTCCTCAACACGTCCAAGTGGATCGAGGACGTGCGCACGGAGCGCGGACAGGACGTGGTCATCATGCTCGTGGGCAACAAGACGGACATCTCGGACCGGCGCCAGGTCTCGATCGAGGAGGGCTCGGACAAGGCCAAGGAGGAGAACGTCATGTTCATCGAGACGAGCGCCAAGGCCGGCTACAACATCAAGGCGCTCTTCCGCAAGCTCGCCACCGTGCTGCCGGGCATGGAGAACACCATGATTAGCGGCGACTCGAACTGTGAGTTGGCGAGCTGTCGTGGCTGGCCTCGCCTGTGTTTCACCGGCTCGCTCCTCCGAACTCACCCTTTGTTCCATTTGCTGCAGTGATTGACATCAAGCTGACGGCTGCTCCGCCTCCGAAGGAAGCTGCGGCCGAGAGCTGCGGCTGCTAGTGGCCGTGGACTCTCCTGTTCCTACTGTCTCCTTCATGTAGAAGACTCACTCATCACGAGAAGGCGAGCGCCTGTGCAGACGACACAGTCCGGACGAGACGCCAGGCGCGTCGGCATCAATATAAAGAGGGTATGTGTGTGTCTGCATGGCATTCCCGCTCGCGCTTTACCCGCCTTGCTGCTCGGACACTTGCCTGATTGATGGGCAGGGCCCAGGGCTCCGACTGCGAGTGCTACTTGCGGCGCCCGCCGCCGCCCTGCTGCTCCTTTTCCCGCTCGAGCTCCTTCTTCTTGGAGATGGTCTCCCAGTCGATGGATACCTGCGTGGCGCACTGGAGGAACTTCTTGTCGGTCTCCTGCAGCTTGTTGGCCGCGAGGAAGCGCTCGCGGTACGCGAGCACCGTGTCCACGTGCGTGCCCGCGTCCGTCGTGTGCTTGATGGCGAGGTCGAGCGCGCGGTCCCAGCGGAAGAGGCGGATGTTCATCTTGATGGCGCGGTAGATGAGCGGCTTGGGGTGCGCCTGCAGCAGGATCGCCTCGGCCTCGTCGATGTTGCCCGAGAAGAGCGCGAGCTCGGCGTTGCGGCGCTCGTCGGACGCGATCGCCTTGACGTAGAGCACGAAGTAGAGCTTGTCGACACAGTCGATGGCGGCGAGCGCGATTTCGGCCGTCTCGAGGTGGCGCCGGTGCAGCGCCATGCCCGCGAGGCACGTCCACAGGCCTTTGCTCTTGACATACCGGCAGAGGCGCACGGCCTTGTCCCAGTCGGCCGACGCCGTGAACTCGTAGAGCATGTTGGGGTACGGAGACACGGTCGCGGCGAGCACCGTGCCGTCCGCGCGCCGCACCGTCACGCCCGAGCCGACAAAGGTCGAGATGGAGGACATTTTGAGGAAGTCGGCGGCGTCGCGCGCCTCGACGACGTCGGGCAGCAGCGTGCGGTCCACATAGACCATGTTGGGGTACGACCACGTGAGCATCTTGCCGTCGGCGACGGCCACGAGCACCTCGGACGCGTCGTTCCACGCGGCCGTGTCGACCTGCGCGTGCAGCTTGAAGGCGCCCTTGGTGGCCACGCGCGCGAGGTACAAGTCTCGGTTGCGGTCAATGAAGAACACCTTGCGGTCCTCGGTCGGGCCGAAGCGGCTGAGCGCGAGCTCCGAGATCTCGAGCGAGTGCGCGAGCGCCACGGGCAGCTGCTTGCCCGTGTTGATGTCAAAGGACCGGACCGTCTTGCGGTCCGAGTGGTCGAGGATCGCGAGCGTGTCGGTGCTGAGCGAGACGGTCATGCAGTTGAGGAACTCGACGTGCATGCCGGGGAACTTTGGGCTGCTGATGGCCTTGCCCTCGTACGAGTAGACCTGGATGCCGTTGAAGTTGTCGACCGTGATGAAGTGGCACTCGCTCTGCACGATCAGGTTGACGGTCGCGCGCAGGTCGAAGATGTGCGGCGTGTTCCAGTTCTGCGAGTTGTAGATGAAGCACTGCGTGGCCGTGCACACGATGAGGAAGCCGAAGCCGAAGGACATTTCGATGACGCGGTCGCGCACAAAGTCGATCTCCTCGAGCGTCTCGTTCATCACGTCGTGCACGTGGATCTTGCGCGGGTCCACGAGCCGCACCTCGATCTTGTTCCACGCCAGCACGCGGTCGATCACCTGCGCGAACACGGCGGCGCCGTTGCCGCCCGCGGCCACGAGCTGCGTGCTGTCCGAGGCCCAGGCGATGTCCATGAGCGAGCCGCAGGCCGGGCGCTCGCGGCAGTAGGACCAGCCGGTCTGGTCGCACAGGCGCAGCAGGTTGTACGAGCCGACCGCGAAGGTGCCGCCGTTGGGGCACCACGCGATGGACGTGACCACGTGCTCGCTCGGCGCGCTCTGGAAGAGCTGCCGCCCGAAGGCGTCCCAGACGCGGTACACCCGGTCCTCGCCGCCAGAGACGATGCGGTTGTTGATCGGGTTCCAGTCGAGGCACAGGATGGCTCCGTCGTGCGCCTTCCACTGGATGTCCTTGCGCCCGATCTGCACCGTCTTGATGACGAGGTTGGCGCCGTTGGTGAAGAGCAGCTGGTCGCTGTCGGGCCCCCAGCAGACGGCGTAGACGGACCGGCCCGTGGACGCGAGCGTCGAGCGCAGGTTGCCGCTGCGCGACCAGATCTTGATGGTGCCGTCCTCGCTCGCCGTCACGAGCGCCGTGCCGTCGTAGTTCCACTTGAGCGAGATGACGGCGCCGTTGTCGCACGCCTGCGCGCGCTTCTCCTCGCGCCCGAGCTTGGACAGGAGTCGGAAGGAGCCGTCCGTGCACGCCACGGCGAACGTGTCGGCCGCCTGCTTGCCGACCGACGGCACCCAGTCGACGGCCGTCACGAACACGTCCATGGTCGCCACTTTGCCGCTCACCTCGCCGTCCATGCGCCAGCGCACGATCGAGTTGTCATCGCTGCACGTGATGGCGTCGTTCTCGGGCGTCCAGCAGCACGCCGTCACGATCTCCGTGTGGTGCGGCTGCGGCAGCTGCGAGTGCTGGAAGCGCATCGTGCGAGGACCGACCCGACCCGATCGAAATGGCGAGGAGCAAGACTCAACTGCGGGCGGTGGCTTTGGCGGAGGAAGACTGACTGGTCGCTTGCCAAGCCCGATCTTGCCTAATTCGGGAAGTGCAGAGTGAAGCAGAGGGTCAAACGCCGCTGGGCTGTTAGGAGCGAGCACGGGTGCCGTTGGGCGCCGCCACGAGCGAGCGCGTCCTTTCGAATCCATGCTCGCGGGACCCCGTCAGCCCCCATCCTCCACTTGCAGGTCTGTCTCTCGGGACGGCATCCAAGTCTCGCTGGAGCCAGGAGATGCGCGTCTACTGCTCGGTTCGCGTCGCGTGGGCGGTTGCACTGGTGGCATCGGCGTCACGGGCGCCTCTAGCTGTCAGCAATGGAGACGGCACGGCCGTTGCCGCCAAAGAGAACCCGCGGTTTGTGGTGCTAGGCGTCGATGGTAAGGTCGTGCCGGACGCCGACCCGGGCTTGTACCTGCCCACCAAGCTGCCGACCGTGTCCCTCGAGCACCTGAGCGAGCTGCCGAGTCTACCGGAGCTAGGACGCGTCGATCCCATCTTGCCAGACAAGCAGAGCGCGCCGAGGGACGAGCAATCGCGAGAGCAACGGATCGACAAGCGGCACGGCGAGCTCCTCGCTCAGGTCGTGGCGCAGTCAGTCGAGGACGAGGACGAGTTCGCGGGCCCGATCGACTTCCATGTGAGCGGTCCTCGCGTCCTCGCCTAGGACTTGTTGACTATCACTTACTGTGTGGGCTCTCGTAGCTGGACGTCCGCCCGCTCGAGCTCGCGTCGGCCTTGTTCCTCGACAGCGACGTCCCGGCGGTCCAGGGCTCCATCATCTTCGCCGAGCTGGTACTGCCGCACTGACGCACTCCCAGAGGTCGGAGGTCCACTGACAAGCCGAATGCGTGTCTTGTCGGCGCAGAGCTGCTTCTTCGTGGCCTTCATCGGGTACCTGGTGCACTCGATCCGCCTCTGGAGCAGCTTTTCGCGCGGACAAAAGTGCTGCCTGGCCGTCGTGTTCGGCTCCGTGGCGCTCTACCAGGCCGCCGTCTCGGCGTGGTACGTCGGCGCGCTCTCCTCGGACGCAATCCTTGGGCTCTCGAGCCTCATCACGCGCATGATCTCGCTCGGCATGGTGCCGATCACGACCATGAGCTTCATGGGCCGCGCGCGCGAGCTCTGCCACGAGCAGCACACAGACGCAGCGCCCGGCGGCTCTGCGGGTTCGTCGAGCCGCTCGTCTCGCCGCCACCGCAACCACCAGCGCGCGCGCTACAGCTAAGGACTAGATGGAGGAGGTGCATGCACGAACACGATGGATCGCTTACTGGGTGTGAACGTCGTGTGGAGCCGCTCACTCCTCAAAGCGCAGCTTGGCCCGCCCGGACCGCGGGCTCACAAAGAAGACCAGCGTCATGGCGATGGCTTCCACGTGGAGCTGCTGCTCCATGAACGTGTTGCTCGCAAACTCCTTGACCAGCTCGAGGCTGTCGGGGTACGTGAGGTGCCATGTTTGGCGACCGAGAGGCTCGAACACCTCGAACTGCAGCTCCTCCTGGCTCAGCACTGCACGGACGTCGCAGTACACCACGAGTCCGTCGTCTGCGCCGGCGCTAGTGGACGATCGGCGAGCGATCGCGGACATTACAGGCGCTAGAGACTCTTGATCATCAAGCGAGTCCCCATCCGCAGCGTCCGACTCATTCTCGTCATCCGTGAGCGAAATGATTGGCAGAGAGGCTCGAAACAGGCATCGGTCGATCTCCAGGCGGCCAATCGCAGTGTTTGGCGCGCCACGGACGAGTCGGAGGCGGTCGCAGAGCCCTCGGACAACGGCGTCCCACGGTGCGCGTCGCGAATAGCCGCGTCTCTCTCGACTGAGCGCAGCAAAGGCGGTCATTAGCTCCTGGCGCCTCGCCGCCGTCTTTGCAGCGACCGTCGACGCCTTGCGAGAGCTTGTGGCCTGGCCTACGACGCAAGCGTCGGGCGACAGCACCGCTAGCTCGCGCTGGAGCTCCACTAGCTGCGCATCGATCTCTCGGACGCGCTGAAGTACCGAGGACGTGCCGACCGCGAGATCCGGGACGCGCAGCTGCTGCTCGTGGGACGCCGCCTTGGTCAGTGCAAGGCAGTCCAGCCGCGAGATCTCGAGGCTCGCCGACTGGCTCGCTATGCTCTCGTAGAGCTCGAGGCGGAGCGAAGAGATGTCGCCATCGGTGGCGTCGCTCAGCGCAAACAACGAGTACCGAAGCCTGGAGCCTTCGACTTTACACGCCCCGGCCGCCACGAGAGCCGCGTCTGTGCGAATGAGTCCGCGAGCCAGCCACGTGCGCTGTCCACGCACCGGATCCCGTCTTGACTGCGAGAAACGGAAGCGATCGCGCTGTTCCGCGTCGTCGCTGCTGCTTACAGCTTGGGAAGAACAAGAACTGGAGGCGGTCGCGACCATGGCGTCCTCGGTGAGAGCCTGCAGCTTGCGCTTCAGTCTGCGTTGCAGCTTGTTGAGGTCGAGCTGCGCCTGCTCGAGCACGACCTGCAGCTCGCGCTTCTTGTCGGCTACTTGCGCGTTCAGAGCCTTTTGTTCCACCTTGAGCGCCTTCCGGGCCGCTTTGTGTGCGCGCCGAAGCTCGTGGTGGACTTTACTAGGCGACGCCCCGTTGGGATCGCTCGCCTGCGGGTCAGTAGCCACCGCCGCTGCGCTCCCTCGACTGTCAATCTCTTCAATCTGCTTCACAAGCGCCGCGTCTCGCTCCAAGAGCGCCATTCGACGCGCCTCGAGCTCGGAGAGCTGCTTCTCCAGCTCGGACGCGCGCTGCGAGGCGCGTTGGCGAACGCTCTCTCGCTCGTTAGACGCCGTCAGCTCCAGCGCCCTCACCGTGTCACGCTGACGCTTCTCAGCCAGCTCAGCGCGCACCATTTCGTCCGTTTGGGGTCGCTCGAGCGGCGGTAGCCACCCTGGCGCCGCCCACGGCCCCTGTCGGTCCTCCTGGACCGCCAACGCAGCTCGGTAGCCGCCGTACGCGCCGTCGCCATGGTCGGTGGAGCCTTCAGCGAGGTAAACGGATGGGACGCGCGAGCCACGGAAGTGTAGCCTGGGCACGAGCGACTCAGCGAGCGACCGTCGCTGGTCAGTCGACCACGTGTGCGGTAGGGAGAGCACCTTGGCGAGCGCCGCGACCTCCGAGACGCTGACGGCGAGGTGGAAGGACGCGCTCGAGCGCGGGTGGTACGCAATGACCGCGAAGCTGCGCGCCTGAGCCGGCAGCTGGTACACGGACACGAGGAACGAGCGGCCGCTCAGCCGCACGCACTTGCATGCGAGGCGGTGGCGCGCGCGGCGGGGCAGCTTGAGGAACGCCGCGAGCGCCAGCAGGCGCTGCTCCTCTTCCCACCGCAACCGCGCCTCGCGCTCCATGCGACGGCGAGCAGCCTCGCTCAGCCTCCGCTCTTGGGCCAGGCGGAGCACAGGTAGCTTCCCCTTTCGCTTGCTCAGTTTAGCATCTGTCTCTGGGGTGGCTGTACGGCCCGGTGGAGCCACAGAGTCGCTTTGGTTAGAGGTAAGAGAGTCGCTGGGCTGTCTGTCACCGTCTTCGACGGTCGGGTACTCGAAGAAGAGCAGCGCGACGAGCTCCCGCAGCAAGGCGAGCTTCTTGCCCGCGATGAGGAACTCTGGGCGCTCGTGGAACGCCCACGCGAGGTCTTTGAGAGTGACGCGCAGTGAGAAGACGCGGCTCGATCCCGGGTCATACGCCTCCACGCGCAGGAACCGCTTCTGCTGAGCTTCCGGCGCTGTGTCAACTACACTCTCACTGTCATCAGCGCCTGCCACGGCTGATTTGATGCCCTCAACGCTCAGCTGTTCTCGCTGTGAGACGCCCGCGTCGTAGAGGCGCCCGACGAGCCCCACGCCGTAGATGGACACGAGACAGTAGGTGTTGGAGATCATGACGCCATAGTTGCGCAGAAGCACGCCCGAAGGCTGCGCGCGCTGCCTCCGGACCGGTGACGACGATGACGACCCATCCGCGGTATTGGATACCGACAAGCAGAGCTTCTGCGCCTCCCAGCGCCGCCATTTGCCTCTGTTCGCGGGTGACGGCGCCAGCGTCATGCCGAGTCCTCGCCGGCGGCGCGCGGCCGCAGCGTCCGCGCCCGAGAGGATGCGCGCCAGCTCGTCTCGCAGCCAGAGCGTGTCCCTGTCTCGCAGTGGCTCTCGCCACCGCTCGGCCTCCAACTCGGGGAACCCGCGGTGGGCGAACGAATGGCACGGCATGAGCGCCACCTCGTCGTCAGACGCGCACTTCTTGGGCAGTATTGTGAGCCGCAGTGCAGCCTCCAGCTCGGACCGTGGCGGCGACTTGATCGGGCTCTGCTCTTGGATCTGAACGATCTCTTCCAAGCCAATGACAGGCGCGGAGCCGCTCGAGAGCGTGCTCAGCGAGCAGTGGAAGCCGTCGGTGGACAGGAAAAGGCGTGGGCGTTGCAGCAGTCGAAGCTCGAGCGGTGCGAGGCGCTCGGGAACTGGACTGGCAGTCTTGGGACGAGTCACAGAGGCGATGGACATGTCGGTCGATGTGCTGGGGAGATGGTCGAGCGGCGGGAGAGCGGCTGGGATCACGCTAACGATTGTTTGGTCCGCGCAAGCCGCCAGGATGGCGGCCAAGTTGATGAGGGGTGACGCTTCTACAGGTGCATTAGCAAGACTCGGTCGTCCGCTGGGACTGACACTGGCCCAATTACTACTTGACGAAGCGCGCGGCCGCCGTCGGGCCTTCCACGGAGGCACGGGAGACGCAGCATAGACTGAGCGCTTGAGAAACTTGGACGAGAACGCCGCGGACGCCTTGTGAGTGGATAGTGGGGGCATGTCGACATCTTCGTCACAACCTCTGGCAGGCGGGTCAACCAGCAGCGGCAGGAAGTTATGCCTGGCCGCATTGAAAGGCGCTGTCATGGTCTGAATCAGGCCCGAGAGGTGAAGGAGAGGGCGGCGTGGAGCAGCACACAGCAGGAAGTCATTGCGAGTGGGCGGCGTGTAAGTCAGTTCGGAAATAACCAAGTTGGAGACGTTGATCGGGTATTTTCGGTTTTGGTTTGGAGCAGCGACCTCGCGCGTTGTCCCATTGACATCACCGCTGACCGACCGCACTCTGGTGTTGATTGTAGTGCCTCCTCGACGAAGTTTGTGGGATGGGATGTGCGTCGATGGTGCTGATTGATCTCTGGGGCGTCAATGATGGGATGTGCTTGCCTCGTGTTGGTGGTTTTACTGTTGCTATCGCGCTTCACTCCTAGAATAGCGTCCAATTTGTAAGCGGAGACCCACCCCACCCCACCCAGCCTTCCATTCACCATGCCAAGCAGACGGCCGCCTAGACTTCTCGCTCTTCGTGCAGCAGCGGTCGTTGTGGCGTGGGCCACTGTGTCTCCGGGGTTAATCCCAAGCGTCAATGCCGTCGACACCGGGTCCTTTCTGAGCGATGGCGAGCCATGTAGCATCCCTCCAGGGCTTTACTTTCGCGGCTCGAGCATTGAGAGCGGCAGTGAGAGCAATGACAACAGTGGCAACACTGACGATCCTCTGCGAAGCATCGATTGCGACGGACGCGGCTCAACTGATAGTATGAACGACGACTCACTTGGCCTCGATTGTGACGATGAAGACAGCGGAAAAGACTCGAAGAGCGGCTTTCACCCGTCCAACTCCGCAAAGCATTCACTGACTACAGACCAGGATGGTCGTGATCACCACTCGAGACTCGTCAACGTTCGTCGATACAGCTTGGACGCGTCGGACTCCGGTATGGCAGTGGATCTTGGTGCTTTAACGTGGCGAACTCGATCACTCCCTGGGTTTGTCTAACCGCGCTGGTGATGATAGGAACTGGGAGTCCGAGCACACACGATGACGCCAAAACGAGTGCAGCGCTGTGCGGTTCTTCAGTCAGCGCCTCTGCGATCCAGTCATCAAATGATCATCCACAAGACGCGCTCGATGGCTCTATCGACTGCGAGCAGCCTTTACCCGTTCCGACCGTCGACTCGGTGCCTCCGGATCTCCCACCGAGCGGCTTCTCTCGCCTTGGACAGCAAGATGGCTCGGTTGAGTGCGAAGAGCCACTGCCAGTCCCGACAGTTCGCTCAGTTGTCCCAGCCCACACCGCTGCGGGAAACTCAAAGCAAGACGGGTCTGATGACTGCGAAGAGCCGCTCCCAGTCCCGACAAGCGCCTCGAACGCCCTCACTCGTACAGTATCAGGGGACGGTCTTCACGGCCACAACAGATCTGACGACCCTCGTCTGACGCCGGCAGCTTTCCATCCGTCTTCAGCTCTGCATTCAAGGCTCGACACCCCTTCAGCAGCTCCTCCGGCAGTACCAATCGTAGGTCCAGCGCCAGCTCTTACTCCAGGCCGAGACCCGCCAGTCCGTCCCGCAGCGTCGTCCAACCTGTTCCTTCGGATGCTCCAGCCCCCACACTGCATTGGAGACGCCACCCCCGTGAGTGTCGAGGGCGTCGAAGGCGTGTTCTGCGTGCCAGGGTTCTACATTTGCAGCTCTCGTCGCCACGACGGCGCGTGTCCGGGCGTGCAGCCGGGTCTTCCCAGCGGCTCCTGGTGCGGCATCGTTCGAACAGGGGTCTACGGCTGTCGACCAGGCTTGCAATAGACGGAGTAGAAATGCGCATCGGAAGAGACTAGATGCGTTGCAGGATCATCAAGCCCGCCATGGACTGTTGTCGACTACCTAACTTGCGCTTCAGTATCTGCAGTAGGAGCCGCCGACTAAGCTATCACCACCACTGTCGCTTGTAGGGTTCACGATGCTTTGTTATTCATCCGCAAGTGCCTTGAGCAAGTGTAGGACGCGTCGGGCGTCGTCGGTTCCACCGGCAAAGGTCTCGCCCTACCACCAAGAGTACAACTGATACTTCTCCTTCGAAGTGAGTGGGCTAGCCTGTCGTCGTCGCTCCAAGCAGCGCTCACAGCCGGAAACGGGCCCCCAGCGCGCTCTTTGGCCCCGGCCGGCAGCCATAGACGCCGTCTCGGATCTCTGCGCAGTGCGAGCCGTCCGGGAGCCCTGGCTGCGCGCCTGGACACAAGCCTCTGGCGTTGTCGCCGCTACAGACGGCCTTGGCGCTGACGCAGAAAACGCCGAGCACGCTCTCGACGCTTACAGGCGTGCCGGCGCAGGCTCGCCCCAGAGCGGGAGCGTTCGCGACCGCTGGCGGCAACAGCACCGGCGCTGGGAAGGCGACGTCGTCTCCGATCGAGCTACCGGGTCGTAGAGTGCTGGTGCCGGTGCTGTCGTCGACGGATCCGTCCGTCGAAGCCGCCGATGAAGGCTCGAGGTCTGTCGTACTGCCGGCTCTTGAGTCGCTGTCTCCACTGATGGAGCTGGCCGTGGATGATGACGACGATGATTCGGAGATGGAGGCTGTGGACTCGTCGGGGCTCCACTTGAGCGGGTCGAGCGTCGTGGCTCGAGCGATGGACTTGTGCGCCAGCAGCGGGATGAGCGCCGCGGGGTTGACGCCTTGCTCGCCCGTCGCCGCTTGGAACGACAGCGCGAGCGAGAGAGTAGTGCATGCGCCGAGCAGCGCTAGCGTCCGCATCCTGTCCGTGACTGGGAGTCAACAGAGCTAGAGCTGCGGCTGACGAGGGCTAATTCGGAAGTGGGAACGATCGGAAGAAGAGGCTACCGGGAAAGGTGCTGGGCATCGATGGAGAGGTACAGATGGATCCCAAATAGCTTTGGGCCGCGTCAATCAATGAATACCAGTGTATAATAGAGAGCAGCTCGCTATTACAGTGCGGCAGCGTGAATAGCATGAGACACATTAAAGCAGGAAATAGAGCGCATCTTGCTGACGATCGCGCTGCTGGGAGACGCATGGTCGCAGCCACGAGCTCTTGGAGGCGCTCATGCGCTCGAGGAGGATGAAGTCGCTAGATAAAATTGCACACCAATCGCATAAAAATAGCGTGCTAGGGTGCAATTCACGCATGCAGACCTGCCTAACGAGCGGATAATATCCATATTATGAGGATATGAAGCTCCCTAACCAACTGTTGGGCGAGTTTCGAGGTGTGAGAACGCGTTGCCGTCCGCATCTGGCTTATGAGAGGTGAAAAAAACAAGAAAAAGCGTCCTCGAAGGGACTCGAACCCTCAATCCCCGCCTTCGGAGGGCGATGCCTTATCCATTAGGCCACGAGGACAGGACAAGGACAGGAGCAAAAGTGTGATACATAAGAAGACGCATTGACTGTCGCTACTGTGGGCCACTCCATTGCGCAACCTTCGCGCGACCTCGTGACAAAAGTATCTTTTTCGTGCAATTGCGACCACACAATGCTACCCTCGGGTACACAAAACACACCTGTGTACAAAGGTGGGAATTTGTCGTCCATAAGTCTTCGTGGCCTAATGGATAAGGCATCGCCCTCCGAAGGCGGGGATTGAGGGTTCGAGTCCCTTCGAGGACGCTTTTCCATTCTCCTTTTGAAGTCCTTGGTTGGCTTTGGACCCAGAGAGTGCTCTGATCAACCGACGCACGGATGATACAACCACTGGACCCTTGCTATTGTCTGCATCGAGCGCTGTGCAACATCGACATGTAGCACATTGGCTGTAAGCTCACTAACATTACGGTATCTCAAAGTGCTTGCGCATAGAGACAAGCTGGTGCTATTGTACTGTTCTTCAGATGAGCGCATGCATGGCAGGCATGCACTGCATCCCAGCGAGAAATGCGTTGATGCGCAACTTTAGCGCACCGTAATTTTGCGAACCTTTCCTCAACAGTTAGCAAGCGCTTTCCTCAGTTAGCGAGCGCTTTCCACACCTCACCACTCTCCAACCGTATTCCCGCCATTTTCTGCTTTTCGCAATGGAGCCAAAGGACGCAAGCGAGGAGCTCCGGAGCGCATTTGCCGCCGCCCCAAGCGCTGCGCACGTGCGCGTGCCGGCGGCGCTGCGCGTGCTGGAGACGCAATTCGCGGCGCTGGAGTTCGGGCTGAGCTCACTCGCACTGTACCAGCACACGCCCGACTGGGACGCCGCGCGGCTCGCGGTCGAGAGCTCCACGCAGCTCACCTTCACGCTCGCGCAGCTGCGGCAGGCGCTGGCGCTGCTGCCCGGCGCGTACGCGCTCTCGTGGCAGAAGAGACGGCGCGGCGACGGTACCCGGGGGAGTGGGGATGTGGGCGAGCCGCTGGCGAAGTGGGCGCTGACGATCCGCAAGCTGCCGCTGGCCACGGACTCGGGCGCGCCGGCGTCCATGGCGGAGCGGATCTCGCTCTTCCGCGCGCAGGTGGGCGCCTTCATGGACCGCAAGGCGCGGGAACTGCGACTGGAGGGCGAGGCGCTCGTTAAGGCGCTGGAGAAGGAGGAGCTCGAGATGGCGCCGCTCCCGGATGTGCCAGGCGCGCCGACGGCGAGCAAGGAGTCGCGCGAGGAGGCCAAGGCGGAGTCGCAGCAGGAGACGGACAAGGACGCGGCCAAGGACGCAGACGCCGTCCAGGCGGCGATGGCGGCGCCGGTCCCGCCGGAGCTGCAGACTCTCCCGTCGTGGCTCGTGGAGAAGGTGGGTGGGTACCTATTGGGTTGTGGCCTCGTTCCTAACTCAATCCCTCGGCCGAGCGCTGACAACGCTGTTCATGACGCAGGTGCGTCGCCGGGAGCTGGCGGGTCGGGAGACGGCGAGGAAGACGGCGCGCGCGCTGGAGAAGCGGGTCGTGTCGTCGCTGCCGCAGCTTAGCGACCAGCTGCAGTCGCTCGCGGTGGGCACGCGCAAGACGGTGTTCGCGCTGGACGCGCTCGAGATGCAGCTGGGGGCGCGCGCGCCCGTGCGGGGCAAGCTCGAGGAGCAGATCGCGCTGCTCGAGTCCATGGTGCCCTTCTGGGTCAGCGTGCGGCTCAGCGGCGGCCGCCAGTACGTGCAGCTTGAGCGCCGGGCCAAGTACAACGCGGTCAAGGCGGCGCTGCGCCAGGCCGTGGCCGAGGCGCTCGAGCGGCTGTAACGGTCTGTGGTGGTGCCGTGTCTGGTAGATAGATGATGCGCTTGGCGCGAGATCCGCCGCTGGTCGCACTTGGTGTTTGTATGGCGCGTCGCGCGTGGGGAAGGAAAGGATCCGAACGGCCGTGCCGGTTCGGCTCGACCTGCTTCTTGGCAGTCCGCGCCGACTCCGAGATCTTCCGTGTCCACTTCCAGATCTCCCCAGCACCAGCGAGATGGACTCGCGCTTCACCTCCATGGACGCGGGCGACCGCAGCGCGCTCGGCGGCGGCGGCGTCTGCGTCCGGCGCGCCGTGGCGGCCGCGGGGGCGCTCGCAGCAGCCGCCTGTGGCGCGGTGTCTTCCTGCCTGAGCGGTCTGCGGCGCCCGCAGTTCGACGAGGAGCACCAGCAGTCGCTGCTCTCGTGCCACATGTCGGACGAGCTCGGCGGGGGCGTGGAGCTCCCAGGGTGCGCGCCGGTGGCGGGCCCGGAGGCGGCCATGCTCGAGCTGCGGCGGCGCGTCATGATGGGCGGCGCGGCGGGTCCGTCCCGCTGGAAGCAGCGCAGGCTGCAGGCCAAGGCCGAGGCCGCGGCCAAGCCACTGGCGCGCGCGAGAGAGAAGCAGGACGAGCCCCGGCGCTCGAGCGGCACGGCCGAGGGCGAGGACGCGGCGGCGCGGCTGTCCGAGACGACGCTGGCGCTCGACGAGCTGCTGGGCGCGCTGCCGAGCTGCGACGCGCGCGCGGGCGTGTGCCTCGAGGACGTGCGGCGGCTGAGCGTGGACGAGCTGCTGGCGCTGGCGCCGCCGGCACCCGAGAAGACGGGCGGCAATCCCGAGGAGACGGACGCCGCTGAGGGAGGCGACGAGGCGCGGCTCTCCAAAGACGGCGCCGGGCTGCGCGCGTGGCTCGCGGGCATCGACGCGCCGCGCGCGAGAGAGTACCGCGCGTACGCGGCGGCGATGGAGCGGCTCGGCTTCCAGTCGCTCTCGGACCTGGCGCAGCTGGACGAGCGCGACGTCGAGACGGCCATGAGCGAGGTGGGCGTCGCCAAGTTCGCGCACCGCCTGCGCCTGCGCAAGGCCATCCGCGAGCTGCACCTCGGTCTGCGCGGCGTCTCGGCGGTCGCGCCGATCCCCGCGGCCGTCGCCGCCGCCTGAAGAGGGCATGCAGTGAGTGGGTTGGTTCTCCAGCGCGACAATCCGCCTCTGTCCACGCGTGCGTGCTATAGTGATCACCATGAATATATATTTCTTCACCTTGGCGGTTGGGCTGGGCACATCATCTAGGCTGGTCGGGCCGGCCAACGGGACGCACGCGAGGGCAAAGCAGGAGACGGCGACAGACCGCTTACAGGTCCTCCTCGAGGTATGAAATGTCGTCCCACGGGTGGCGGTAGAGCGGCTGCTTGAGACGCTTCTGGTCGAGGAAGTGGCCGATGAAGCCGATGCTGCGGCCGAGCACGAAGAGGCCGTTGAGGCAGCCGTCCTCAATCTGCGCGTCCGCCTCCTCAGGCGTAAAGGCGCCGCAGTTGCGCAGCAGGTCGACGAAGCACACGGCGATGCAGCCGTCCACGTTGAGGATCAGGTTGCTGCGCTTCTTGGTCGTGATCTGCTCCACCTCGAGCGCGAACTCGAGCACGTCGTTGCGCGGGAAGTGCTGGATCGCGTAGTCCTTGATGATCGTTACGCGCTTGTCCGGGTTCGACAGCGACTTGATGCGGTGGCCAATGCCCATGATGAGCTCGTTCTTGTGCCTCATCGACACGACAAATTCGGCGGCCGACATGCCAGAGTCGTGCGCCTTGGAGAACATCTCGGCCGAGCGGTCAAGAGCGCCGCCGAAGCGGGGGCCGATCGTCAGCAGACCCGTCACGAGCGACGAGATGAGGTCCTTGCCAGCGCGAGCCGTCACGATCGTGTTGTGGGCGCCAGACACGGCCGGGCCGTGGTCGGCAGTCACCATCAGCACCATCTCGATGAACTTGGCCGCGTACGCAGGCAGGCGGCGCTTGAACCACAGCAGGCCAAGCACGCCACCAATGCCCAGGTCCTCTTCGAACACCTGCGAGATGGGCATGCCAGCGTAGCGAAGCTCCTCGCCACGGTCATCCGTGATCGACGAGATGAAGTTGGCCGGCTTGCGGATGAGGCCCAGGTTCTTGGCCCACGCGTAGTCCATCGGCACCTTGGGCACCGGCACCTCCGGGCGCGGAACAATCTCGCCCGACGCAACCTTCTTGTCGAACACCTGGCGGATCGTCTTGCCGAACTGGTCGAAGTTATCCGGCACGATGGCGCCGGCGGCAGCCAGCGCCGCGTTCTTGGCCGACGCCGTCTCCGACTCGCCCGTGGCGCAAGCGCCGGCGTGGCCAAACTGCACCTCGAACGGGAAGATGCGCGCGCACGTGCCGATGCACCACGCAACGACGGGCTTCTTGATCTGGCCCGACTGGATCGCACGGCACACGGCGAACTCGTCCGTGCCGCCGACCTCGCCGAGCAGCACCATCATCTTGATCTCGGGGTTCGCCTCGTAGCGCAGCAGGTGCTGGATGAACGTCGACCCAGGGTACTTGTCACCGCCGATCGCGACTCCCTCGTACACGCCGTCCGACGACTGCGAGATGATGTTGTTCAGCTCGTTCGACATGCCACCCGACTTGGAGACATACGCGACGCTGCCCGGACGGTACAGCTTCGACTGCACAATGTTGTCGAGCATGCCACCAGTGTTGCCGATGCGCATGCAGCCGGGCTTGATGCCGCCGACCGTAGCAGGGCCGATGAGACCGACGTTCTTCTCGTTGGCCTTCTTGATGATCAGACGCGTCTGCGCCTCCGGCACGCCCTCGGCGATGATCGCGTGGGTCTTCAGGGTGTCGCTGCACTCAAGCGCTTCCATCGTGGACGAGTACACCGAGCGGAACGACGAGAAGTTGACGAGCACGCTCACGTCCGGGAACTTCTTGGCCGCCTCCTTCAGGTCCTGGAACACCGGGATAAGACGCTCCGACGTACCCCAGTAGAACTTGAGGTAGTGGTTCGGCGAGAACGGGAAGATCAGCGCCGCGACACTGGGGGTCTCGCGCTTGCACAGGTAGTCGAAGTCGAGCATTCCTTGCACCGCGCGCTGCTGCAGGCCGTATACAATGCAGCGCGTCTGCGCGTGCATGCGGACAATCCCCTCGTCTTGGATAACCGGGTGCGGGTCAGCCGCCTTCTTGGCGCCGACAATGGGGTCCTTGTTCTCCAACTCGTCGCCAGTCTCCTCGTTCTCACTGTTCGTCGCCGACAAGCTCGTCTCCGACGTCGTCTTCTTCATGCTCACAGGCTTCTGCTGAGCGGTAGTGGCGGCTACCTCCGTAGGAGGATCCATGAGGCCCAGGGCCATCGGCACGATCGCCGTAATGTGGGTCTCCGGACCAAACACCTCGATAGGGACGCCAGTCTGCTCACCGATCTCGCGCATGACCGCCAAGCCCTCCTGGTAGTTAGGGCCACCGCGACGCACCCAGATCTTCACCTTGTTCTCCTTGAGCTTCGCCTGGTACTCCTTGATGGCACGAATGATGCCCTTGAACGTCTTGGCGACGTCCGTGAAGTTGGCGATGCCGCCACCGATGATCAGCACCTTGCCGCGCTCGTCAAAGTTGCGCGTCATCAAGTCCAGGACGGTCTTCGCGTACTGGTACGTGTGCGCCTCGCTCGGGGCGCCAGAGTACTCGCCGTAGTTGGCGAGTTCGTGGCCGAAGCCCAGGTCAGCGATCGTGTCGGCGTAGACAACCGAGGCGCCGCCGCCTGCAACCATGGTCCAGACGCGGCCGGTGTGATTCAGGATCGTCAGCTTGAGCGACGCGCCAGTCTTCGAGTCGAGGTCCGCAATGAACTCCTCCTCGGGGAACTTGGCGCGGCCAAACGCGGGCGGGAACTCAATCTCGCCCCACTTGTCGCCGACCAGGAAGTTGGCCGTCTCGTCTAGCTTGGCCGCCATGTCCAGCACCGAGATCTGATCGCCGACCAGCACGATCGGATTGATCTCCATGTAGACAAAGTGCAGCGCCCGGTAGGTCTCGAGCATCGAGACCAAGAACTTGGCGAGGATGGGCTTGCGCGCCTCCTCGACTGACGACAGCAGCGACGCCGTCACCTCCTCCTCCGTCGCCGAGTGCTCAATGTCGACCTGAAGGCGCTTGGCCTTGGCGTCCACGTCGCCGACATCAACGCCGCCCTCGTGGTGGAAGAGGATCTCCTCGCCCTGGCGGTTTGACACGATGCAAACGTAGTGCTCGTCGGCGCCCGAGTGCTTGACGAACGGCTCGACAATGAAGTGCGTGAGCATGCCAGCGACCGCCTCGACCTGGATCTTCTTGTTGATGCGCTCCCAGACCCAGTCCTGGACCTGCGGCCACGTGGCGTTGAGCAGCAGCAGGTTGGCCTTGCCGCGGCGCTTGATCAGCTGGTCGGGCTTGACGACCAGCTTCTCGCTCTCCGTCAGCGTCGTGAGCCACGGGTTCGCGGCCTCGATGGCCGCGAAGAAGCCCTCGCGGTCGTCCTCGGAAAAGTTCTTGGTGACGCTCACCTGCGCGAAGCGCTTGTTCAGACTGAAGGCCGGCAGGCTCGTCGAGAGCATGCGCTTGCCGTCGAACTCGCGGATTGCCTTGGCCGACATGGTTGATACTGGAGGCAAGTCAATAGAGCGGGCAGGGGCGAGGTGGGCGGGCAGGCGAAAAAGGACGGCTTCCTCTTGTGCTTTTGCGTGCGGCGGCGCAAATTCCCGAATGCGAGCAAAGAGAGACGCTTGGCTCCATGGCCCCTTTTCCTCTTGCTTGATGCATAGTGAATCCAAGTTAATCTTGGATATCGCCGTGTAACCTCCGACAGGCGTCAGAGTGCAGGTCATCACATCGAAAAAACCTCAAAACCTGTGGAGCGCGCCTGTCGCGTTTGTTGGTGCTTGGGGTGCTTGGGGTGGGCCATGCCGACGCGTCATTCCCTCTAAAGTCGCAACCGCCTGGCTCTGTGAACAAAGGCGGTTGCTGCATCGAGAAAGCGCCGCGTCATCGACAGGCCACTAATAAAACGACTCGCTCATCATCGCCGCGTGTGAGGCGCCTCCGCATGACATCACCCGATGATACAGTGGCGTCAGAAATGGTGTCAGCGCTTTCAAATTATTTATATCAGTACTTGTTGAGTAGTCTACAGCATTTCGAAGAGGATACACACTTGAACAAGTTAGGATACACTTTTATTTGCGTCGTGTTGACGTCGACAGGAGTGATTGTCCATTCTGCGTGCGTCATCAGTTCGTAGCCCTCCAAGCGACCACGGCAACTCCTCCACGGACCACCACGGAACAAAACTGCGGCGGTGGCTCCAGCAATGGAGGCGCCGCCTCCAGCTCCACTCCCGTCCGTGTAAGCGGGGGACGCATCAGCCGGCTCGGTATTGAACTCATGACACGGCGGTGTCCGCGGTTCGTGCTAGTCAATGACGTAATAGCCCCGCGTGCTTGAACCTTCGGAACGCGCAGAGCCCTGCTCTCATCAACGGTATCCCTTCTTTCGGGTTGCTTAGCCACTGTTCAGTACCAGAGAGATCAATGACGTCGCCAGGGAGTGCATTATATACTGTACGCGGGTTCAATTGTCTCCGCATCATCGCTCGAGGATCAGTCGACGGCGTCGCCGTGGCAGCGTTGGCGGTGCCGCGTCAGCCGCTTGAGGTAGCTCGTGCTCGCCAGGTAGCGCTCGTAGGACGGTGCCGCCGCTGCGCTGCCCGGCGGTCCACCACGCGGCGGGTCGCGAAAGAGACCGACCAACTTGAAGAAAGCACACGACGGGTCATGGCTCGCGGATCAGTCGCCATCCACTCATGCCGCTGTGCTGTGCTCTCGCCTGCCGCGCACCTTGTTGTCGTTGCTGCGCCTTCGCGGGCCCCGCGCGACGCCATCGCGGCTCAGCTGCCGAGTCGGTGGCGGTGGCGGCGACAGCGACAGCTCCCGCGCCTTTAGTGGTGAGCGGCTCGGCTTGTCGTCCCCGTTCGCGGTCGCGGGCATGGGCACGTAGCCGTCCACGAAGGCATCGTAACAGCTCATGAGGCCGATCGGCGGCGTCGGACTGGACAGAAGGGAACGGAACATATTCATACACAATGCATCGCGAGGCACGGCGGCAGGGATGAGTCGGGCACTGCTGGTGGTGTTTGGTTTGGCGATCGAAGCAGAAGAGAAACGCACCCACATGGACCCTCAGAGCCGCATAGACACGAGCGCTTCAGAGTCCGGTACGTGTCGGGCGTGACGCCGCCGGGCTGGCCCGCGGGGATCTCGGAGCCCACGCACCTACCAAAGTGGCCAGCGATTCGCCGAGGGACTCTCGTCAGCGCGCGCTTATGTACTGCGACGCTGCATTGAGACACGCTCACCCGACAGTGCTGTTGGCGTCCGCTTTCGGCCGGGCGTCATCAACCGCAAAGGCGCTATCGCCATCCCCACCTGCGGGAATCGCTATTGCAGACACCACAGTCGATAATGGCGCGGCGCCGGCAGTAGCATCGACTTCGGGGCTCGAGGTGGCGGCGTTGCGTTTCATCCTATGCGCGCCACAGGAACCAGCCCAACCCGCACGCGGTCACGCTTCAGCCTCCAAGCCGAGTGTTGTCTGATGTAGCGGACTGCGTACCGAGCGAACTCGCGGCCGTAGTGGTCGCGCTGGACGGCGCGCAGCAGCGTATTGGCAGCGCTCCGGCGGAACGTCGACGGGATCGAGTAGGCACCTGGACCGGGGAGCGACTGCTGGCGCTGGATGTAGCTGTGGCGCTGGTCGGCGGCCAGCAGCGACGTCGTCTCCGTCATGTCGATGCACGAACTCACGCACGACGCTCGCGTCGTGAAGAGCGACAGTGCTGTTGGCGTCAAGATCGGCCTCCTACAAGCCGACGGCAGCTATAAAAAGCGGCGCCGGTAGAGGTAAGAGCACTACTGAAGACAGTGCTGGCCGACCCGACTTGGCTTCGTCCATTGAGGCAGCAACGGCGACGTAGCGATACCGTTGGCTGCAGTCCCTCAACTTGGGAGGACACCTAGATCATCAGAGATATCTGGGCACGTACAGGCCTTTCCTCGGCTTGGGCGGTCCTGCCGCACTCGAAGCGGCCTCGGCAAGCTTCTTGACGAGCGTCGGATGTGGCGCTGGGCGCACCACCACGAGTTTCACCGAGCCATCTGACTCCCCACCCGAGGCGGCATCGCCATCAGCTCCACGCAGAGGAAGCTCGGAGCGCGTCTTCTTGGCGGTGCGCTCCTCGTTCTCGGGCTCCGCCTGCTCTCCAGTTGCACCATCAGGGTCGTCGAAGGCAGAATCCGTGTCCGACAAGGATGAGTCGGCACTGTTCAGCTGCTCCCCGACGATGGCTTCGTGCATGGCTGTTGTCGCGCCGGGAAGCAGCAAGTCCTCGTCGTCGCTCCCCGCTTGATCACTGTCGACCGCAGTGTTGGGCCGAGTCGGCGTCGTACCCTCGGCAGTCGTTGTCGACGGCGCTGGGGACAGCATGTCGGCGACCAGTTCGTCGGCGACTTCGACCATTTCTTCAGATTCATCGGCTGCCTTAACCGGCTTCTTCTTGGGCCGCTTCTTGGCATGGAGCTGCTCGTACTGGAACTGGTTGGTCTGCAGCAGCAGCCCGTCGCTGTCGCGCTTGTACGCGTCCTGGATGCCCTTGAGCACGCCGCCTTCCTTCCAGCACAGCAGGTTGCGGATGCCAAAGAGCTCGCCCTGCTGCCTCGGGTCGCCTTGCACGCCCTCAAAGTACCGCGGCGCCTTGGCTCCTTTAAGCGTCGTGTCACTCAGCTGCTGCTTGTAAATCTGCCGCACGTAGATCATCTCCTCGATCGTCCCGAGCGTGATCAGCCGGTACACTTGCACGTCCTTCGTCTGCCCGATCCGATACGCGCGGTCCTGCGCCTGGCAGTCGTGCGCCGGGTTCCAGCTCGGGTCAAAGATTACAACGTTCGTCGCGCTGGGCAGGTTCAGACCCACGCCGCCGGCCTTGGTGCTGATGAGGAACACACTCACGTTGCTATCGCTGCGGTTGAACGCGTTCACGAGCTCCAGCCGCTCGTCCACCTTGGTGTTGCCGTCCAGTCGTGAGTACGAGATTGCCTTGCTGATGAGGAAGAGCTGGAGGATGTCCAGCATCCGCGTGCTGCGGCTGAACAGCAGCGTCTTCTGCCGGCGCTTCTGCCACAGCGCAAGTAGCTTCTCCAGCACGAGCATCTTGCCGCACGTCGACGTGCCCAGCGCACGAGTCTCTTGGAACGTCGTGACCTGCTGAATGCCTCCGACAGCATCGCGATCCTCGCCGAACGCCTGGGAAGCAAAAGTCGCCGCGTACGCCTGGATCTCCGGCGGATCGCGGGGGTTGACCTTGAGGAGCTCCATGTGGTTCGAGAGCTTGAGCAGCTGCGCGACGCACACGAGGCCCATGCAGTTCGGACACGAGCGGCAGGCTTGTCCCCCGACGTGGAATTTGTTCCAGATCACGGCTTCCGACGCCGGGATGCCCATGTCCATTGGCGTGCGATAGCAGCACACTTTTCGCTTGCGTTTGCTGTCTCGACCGCAGTCACACGGCTCCTCGCCCTTCCGAAGCAGCTCGAACTCGGGCATGGCCAGGATCCGCTTGTACGCCGCCATCTGCAGCGGCGTCAGGTCGCAGAACACGACCTGGTCGCACTTTTTGACCACCTGGAACTGCGAGTTAATCTCCTTCTCGCGGCGCAGGTAGTACGCGACCAGCTTCTGGCGCAGTTTCTTCTCCTTGACGCGGCTCCTCTCGAGCGCCTCAGGCGCGGCCGACTTCTTCCGCCCGTACTTGATGTCGTCGCCGTAGTAAATGCGGAATTCCTGCCACGAGCCAAGCACCCCGGGCGCGATCGTGTCGACAAGGCAGTGCAGCTCCTTCTCGTTGTTCTGCATCAGTGTCCCCGTCAGCCCGATCTTCTTTCTGCACTTGATCGCCTTAACCGCCTTGGTCAGCTGCGACTCGGGGTTCTTGAGGCAGTGCATCTCGTCGAGGATCACCAGCTCCCACGGGATCGCATGCAAGCGCTCGTTGCAGATCTTGAGGATGTCGTAGCTGCAGATCACGAGCTCGTACTCGCCTCTGGAACAGTCACAGCCACTTTAGCAGCGGATTGGAGCAACATTGATGCAGAGAACAGGCTGTCGCACCTCTCGATCTGGTCAAGAAGCGACTCCCGCTCGCTCGTCTTGCCGTGGAGGATGATGGTCGAGCAGCACATCCACTCGTGGAGCTCGGATTCCCAGTTGTGCAGCAGCGACGCGGGGACGACGACCAGGATCGGGGCCGCGCCACCGCACATGAGGTCGCCTCGACTCGCCTCGCCGTTGAGCTCCTCGTACCGCTCCCTCCTTGCGCTACGCAGCTGCTTCCACGCCATTTTGTCCTCGGCCCGGCCCGTCTTCTTTAGGATAGCGGAGAGGAGCGCGATAACCTGGATTGTCTTGCCAAGGCCCATCTCGTCTCCAAGGATGGCGCCGGTGTTGTCCTGGTAGGCGCGGCCAATGAACTGCACTCCCTCGCGCTGGTAGTCGAACAAGTAGCTGTTGATGTTGGCACAGACTGAAAGCGGCACCGCACTGCTGTCTTCGACAGTTGGCAGGACCATCGGCCCCTCGTCTCTCTATCAATCATAACAAACAGAGTGAAGCGTCAGTCGAGTACGAAAGGAGCCAACGCTTCACTCACACCGTACCGGTGGCGGCGCGAGCTTCGGCCAACGCTCGTCATAGCTGTCCGAGCTCTTGAGCTGTGGTTCCTCATGCTGCCGCCTCCTCTTGCGAATAACACGTGCTTGAAGTCTCGGAGTCGACAGTCTCCGCCCGGACAGGACCGTCGTCACTAGGGCGCTGTCTGCTGTTGTTGTCGCTTCGTCTTCTTCTTCTACTTCTTGGCGAGGTGCTTGGGCAGATGTATCTGCATCGGGAGTACCCTCACTCGCATCAGAAAACCATATATCGTCGTCTACCACTCGCTCGGTGACCGCCGCTCCCCTACTCTTGCTATCGCGTCGAGGTGCAGCGTCCTCATCGTCTTCAGCGGGAATCCCGATCGAATCTGTACTGCAGCGCCGGTCTAGCCTTGGCAGCGCCTCGTCAGTGAGACGACGCGGCTCGAGCGCCCCAAGTGACCGCCTTCGCCGTTGCATGGCCTCCAACGCGTCGGGACTTCGAAATGGCGACACATACGCGCTCTTCGCCGCGGCCGCCTTGTCCGCACCGGCCGCTTGCGCCGCCCAGAACGACCGCTTGCGATCCACGTCGGTTCTTCTTTCAGGAGCCGCAGGAGCCGTGCGTTGCTGCTGCACAGTGCTCCTTGGCGCTTGGGGTTTGGTACTTCCCGAACCGGAGACTGGCGGCTCGGAGGACGCCCCCGAAGGCCTCAGCCCGTACTTGAGCGCAATAAGCTGGCTTGGAGACAGCGCCGGTGCCGGCGGTGGCTCTTGTTGCGCGTCAATGCGTGGCGCTGACGCAGCCCCAGTTGTAGTTGACGTGGCCTTCGCCTTTGGTGGAGATGCAAACTCTTCGCGCGCCTTGCCACGCGGCATGAGTCTCAGCAGCAGCTCGCGCGCCGAGATCACCGGCTTGGACCCGGACGCTGGCGCTTCTCCTAAGCGCCGCCACGCCGCCGCGCCACTGTCGTCACCGCCACCACTATGGCGATCAGTATGCGCGCCCGATAGTGAGGAGCTGCTGGCGGTTGGCTTGCCGGCCTCCGAGTTGATCGACGGCGTGCTTTCTGTGGCCGAGAGAAGCTCCGACATGAAGTCGTCGTCCGTGGCGGCAGCTGATCGCGCTGGGGATGCGCGTATCGGGCGTGGCGCAGGAGGACGGTAGCTGGTGACGCTGTCGTCTTCGTCGCTGCTCGAGAGCAGCTCCATGGCTAGGTGCGTCTGCTTGCTATGTGAGGGTCCAATGTGAAGCCACTATGGCAATTGCACTTGCGACATCAAACTGACAATTTGCGTTATTTCTTCTTAAAAATTATAACGTAAGCTTTTAGATATAGACACTTATGGTAGCGATCTCGACATGAACAAGCAGATTGCTTGCAGATTGGACGGCTACTCCATGCACTCGATACCTTTCTTAACGTAGCCTATATAAATTTACACGTCGTGCCTGCCTCTTCCAGCCGACGACAATCAGCTTACTCGCTCCCTGTCTATCGCCTCGGCCATCTCCAATGGCATTCGCTTGCTGCGGACCCTGAGCGAGAGCACTGACGTCGGTGCCGGCGCCGTCAAGCTCACTTCGTCTAGTTGAAGATCGGGTCCGGAGTCTGCGTGGGCAGCAGACCGAAGCGCTTCTTGGTGATGATGCGCTCCTTGGAGAACTTGTCGTCGGGCGAGAAGCGCGCCGGGTGCGCCGAGTGCGTCGGCTTGCCCTGCGGGTCCTCCTTCTGCTCGTTCATCACGCCATAAACGCTCATCGTCAGCCACGCTTGTCCGCGGTAGCATGAAGCCCACAGCCCGTACATGGCCGCAGATGCCACGAGGGTCTCACCTTGAGCGTGTAGACGCGCTTGCCGTCGCTGCCGGTGTAGTACATGAGGTGCATGGTGCGTGCTCGTCTCGAGTCCTCTTCCCTTGGCTGCTTGTCCGACTGAAGTGCCGCGGACACCACCGCTTTTGCAGCCAGTCGATCGTACTTAGTTGAATCTAAAATATCTGAAAAAAAACTCCTTAAATCCGAGCCGGAATGTAGATAAATCGGAATTACTGGTCGGGGCGTCGGTGGCGTCTTTTGCACCAATCACCACCCATCGCTAGATGGAGAAAAACCTCAAAAGAGCTGATCCTTCTCGGAATAAAACCTTACCTTAACGACAGAGCCGTTGACTTGATCAAAGTATGTCGCATGGTGGCTGGTGGGGGACGGACGGCGCGCTGGGTTGGTTTCCCTCCCATTTTTCAGGATAGTTGGGAAAAGTTCGCGCGCGCGGAAACGAAGCAAGCACCATGGTAAGTGACCGCCGCGATGTCTCCAGGCGTTGCCGCGCAGTCTGTAGAGGGCACCCGTGCCTGCCCATGACCCCTCTCGCCGTCTGAAGCCCTCCTCTCCCCGCGCTCGCGTTCCTCCGACCCCCGTGTCGTGCAAAAAGGAGCGCACGCGACCCCTTAGAAGCCGCGAATGCGTCGGTTACAGTTGACCAGCATTGGCACTGCAACTGGCGTTGTAAAGGCGAAGGGTAAACGCGAGAGCAGGGTTACGGATGGTTGCCGTGAGAGCACGGCGCGAGCTGGGGAGAGGCGTAGGTGTCCGGGAGGAAGTGTAGATGGCATGAAAGATACCGGAGCGCAGGATCTAACGACTGGTGTTGTTGTGTGCTCACAGGCCCAGAACGTGCCCGAGTTCAAGCTGATCCTCGTCGGTGACGGCGGCGTCGGCAAGACGACGTTCGTGAAGCGCCACCTGACGGGCGAGTTCGAGAAGAAGTACGTGGCGACGCTCGGCGTGGAGGTGCACCCGCTCGTGTTCCACACGAACTTCGGCCCCATCCGCTTCAACTGCTGGGACACGGCGGGCCAGGAGAAGTTCGGCGGCCTTCGCGACGGCTACTACATCCAGGGCCAGTGCGCGATTATCATGTTCGATGTGACGTCGCGCATCACGTACAAGAACGTGCCGAACTGGCACCGCGACCTGTTCCGCGTGTGCGAGAACATCCCGATCGTGCTGTGCGGCAACAAGGTCGAGGTCAAGGACCGCAAGGTCAAGGCCAAGCAGATCACGTTCCACCGCAAGAAGAACCTGCAGTACTTCGACATCTCGGCCAAGTCGAACTACCAGTTCGAGAAGCCGTTCCTGTGGCTCGCCCGCAAGCTCGTCGGGTACGGCGGCGCTTGGTGTGTCGGAATCACCGCTCTGATTTTTTTCGACGCTAACTCGCTCGCATGTGGTGCCATTACAGTGACAACAACCTGACGTTCGTCGAGGCCCCGGCCCTCCGCCCGCCTGAGGTGACGATCTCGCGGGAGCAGATTGCGCAGATCGAGGCCGACACGCAGGCGGCCGCCATGGCTGCGCCCCTTCCGGACGAGGACGAGGACCTCTAAGCGCCCGGGTTGGCTGGCGGCCTGCCCGCTGCGCTCTAGACCACGATGGCGCGCGTGGCTGGCTTCAACGCTCTCCCCTGTCGAGACAGCCTCCTTTGACGCGAATTGAAATCATATCGAGTCTTCCGCGGCCGTCGATGAACGCCCCAGTCTGACCTTGCCGAGATGTGCTTGTCGCGAGACAAGGGAAAGAAGAAGAGGAGGACGCGGTTGAATGCATTTTATTTTTTGTTCACGGTCACCACCAGTCGAGAGTCTCGAGACCGCTTAGGCCTTATTCCACCTCTAGGCAATACAGCAAAGCTTTCGCTGGACGTTCCCATGCGTTGATGAAATGATTTGTCTTCATCATGGAGTCCATTATCATTTGCCGCCAAGCGCACGATAATGGACGCCATGATTGTTGGCTTTTGTTATTGTTCCGGCTACCGGTTACTGACTGTAAAAGCCTTTGCCAGCTGTGCACTCTGTGACACGCGCATTCCTCCTTTTGCCGATCGTCGACACCTCGGCGCCATTTCACGCAGAGATCCATGGCGAGCGCAGCGGCCGGCTCGGCGTTCCTGGCGCTCTCCGGCTCGTCCTACGCGCGCGTGGACGACGAGGTGGCGCTGGTCGTGGGCGCGGACGAGCGCGGGAGGGCGGGCATGCCGCGAGTCGCCACAAGCGAGCGCCGACCCGAGGCACCCGGGAGGAGACACCGCTCGCTCCGGGGCGTGGACCTGCACCCGCTGCGCACGTGCCTGGTCGTCGCCATGCCGTGGGCCGCCTACTCCGTCTTCAGTGGGTGCCGGCGTCCGAATCTGCGCACTGGGAAGCCTCCTACCGACCCACGCCGCCCACCCTAAACGCCTGGAAATGTGTGCGTGGCATGCGCAGACACGGTCTTCTCGGACGTGCGAGCGGCGTACATGAAGTCGCTGGGCATCTCGTCGGTCGTGCCGCGGTTCGTGCCGGGCATCGTGAGCTTCTTCCTCGCGCCCATCATCGGCGCGGCGTCCGACCGCTCGCTCTCCACGTGGGGCCGCCGCAACGTCTTCATGGCGGCGGGCACGGGCTGCATGACCGTCTGCGGCCTGCTCTTTGGCGCAGCCAACGTGCTCTTTCCGGCCCTCGACGGCGTCACCAACCTCCTCCTCGTGCTGCTCTGCGTCGGCGTGCTGTGCTTCAACGTGCGTGCAGCTTCAGGGAGCGAGCTCCCTTCGATTCCCTGGCCCTGAGCGAAACTACCGACGGCTTCGTACGACGTCGACTAACCCACTCTCCTCGCACAGATCGGCCTGCGCGCCCGCATCATGGACGAGGTCCCGGTCGAGTACCAGATGCACGCGCAGGTCGCGCTGGCCATGTGGGGCGGCGTCGGCGGCGTGCTGGGCGCCCTGCTCTTCCGCGACACCACGTCGGTCGTCGTGTTCGCTGCCTCCATCAGCGGCCACGACATTCTCGTCGCGTTTGGCGCGTCCCTGGCCGCCATGATGGCCACCACAGCCGTCAGCATGTGTCTGCGGACGGAGCACCCTCAGGACCGGCCGCCCTACCAGCCGCCGCTCGAGCGACTCGTCCGCGACGTGTGGGACGAGATCGTCTACGCGCCCATGCGCTTCCGGCTGCTCTGCGTCGTCAACTTTGTCCTGTGGTGCGTCGTCCGTGGTGGTTGCATGCATGCAAAGCGCTCTGACCCGAGAGGATACCTCCGAACGCTTTACCAACCGCCCGTCACTGCCATCACCCCTACAGCTTTGCGTGGAAGTCCTTCCAAGACGAGATCTTCAACTGGTGGGGAGGCAACGTGTACAAGGGCTGCAAGAACGCCAGTACGACCTCGCACGACCCAACAGCGGGATCCCAACTGTTGTCATTGGCGTAACCCGCTTACTGACGGCGTCCTCGTTCACAGGCTGCGACGCAGACGCTCAGAGCGCCTTCAAGAAGGGCCTGGACGTGGCAAACACTGCTCTGATCAGCCAGGTAGGTGCCGTCTCCTGTGGCATAGCACTCTATTGATTTGCTGACGCAGCGTCCATGCCGTGCTTCCCTCAGAACGGACTGCAAGCGGCCTTGTGCTTCATGCTACTCTTCTTGAGCCCGAGCGTGCCGAACGCCTCCTTCTTGAAGAAGACGGCCGTCGGTGGGATGACCGTTGGGAGTACGTAGCCGCTGCTTTGACGATCCGGAAGTGCTGTGGCTCACACCGTTGATGTGTCAGCGTGCGGCGTCATCCTGGCCGTTGCCGTGGGCAGTGCGTGGATCGTGCTGGCGTTCGCCGGTTTTGTGGCGACGGCCTTCTACCAGGCGGCGGTCACCATCTTCCCGTATGCGGTGGTCGGGATCCTGGGCAAGGAGATCCAGACGTCAGCGCACGGCTTCAACAACAACGGGCTCTACATTGGCGTCCTCACGCTCTTCGCCTCCTTGTCGGAGCTCACGGTGCGGGTCTACGGCACGGAAGACATTGCGCCGCTGGGCACCGGCAACGTGCTCGCGCTGCCGTGCATCCTCTTCGGCGCGGGCGTCGCCTGCACGGCCGGGTTCTCCTTCGCGTTCAAGACGGTCGTGCCGCCGCCAGCGCGGTAAGCACAAAGTGTATCGATACGCCATGCTTTTCGCCTTGAATCGGAATGCCAAGAAGTGCCTGGCGCCTCGATCCATGGGCTTGGCAGGCGAGTATCGGAGCGGCCATTCACTCGTTTCAGATAAGGACGGATGTGAGAAGCTGCTGCTCGATCCCCTCGATCCCCTCGCTGTCTATTCTTGAGTGCGATTCTTCGACTGCGTTCGTTCCCTTGGAGAACTTTCCCACCCGTCGACTACCATTCCAGCCAGACCCTGGGTGCGTCTCACCGCCTATGCTTCTATGCTTGGTATTCCTAGCCGCTGCCCACGTGCTCGCGCCGATTAACGCCCGCCGTTCGGTTGTGTCTCTTAACTCGGCAGGGATGCCAAGCCGCGTCGGTTCCATTCCGGGCGCGGTGCGTTTCACGCTGGCGGTCAATCAATCCAGTCTGGTGTTGGAGCCATGCTATCTGCAGGAGAGGCAGGCAGAAGGCAGGAGGCTCCAGGCGTTTCCGACGGCGGCTAAAAGCGTCTCGAGGCAACACCAAAAGCGACTGACCGAACCGACCGGCACAGCAGTTGGAGGGCGTCAAGCGGCGCGCTCTCACCACGGACCGAGCCGCTGTCGGGAGCTGTTGGCGCCTGTGGCTGTCTGGAGGGTCCCAGCCCGTTCGCAGTGGCCCTCGGGGACCGGGAGAGCGCCGCTATATATACGGCAGCGACGCCTTTGGCGGCGGAGAAGGGGCCAAGGATCCCTCTCTCCGCGTCCAACGCCCCGCCAATCCCTCGGCGACGCTCCAACTCGTCGAGAGAGGCGCAAAACAGCCCAACGGCAACGCCTGCAGCCGCGTGGGATCGCGCGAGAAGCTGCTGCTGGCCTGGAAACCCCACCCGCGAGCGGGCGGAACCATTCGCGCGAACCACCGGCCGTCGCGAGCTCCAGCAGCATGCCGCGTCGTGGACCGCAGTCTTCAATTCGACCGGTGGTCGTCGCCGTCCACAGCCGCCGAGATGCGCCGCGACGCCGTCGTGTCGTGCCGTAGGGACCTGGAGATCGCCCCGCGGCCGTGCGCCGACCCGGCCGTGTGTGGCGCCTTCTGCACCGACGCACGCGCCGCGCAGTGGAAGAGCTTCGGCACGGACCGAGCGTCGCAGCCGGCCGCCCAGCGCCGCCGCCTCGAGCGCGGACAGATGATCCGCCACGTGCTGCACGTGCTGCGCGCGCACTTTCGCGTGTGCCTCGTGAGCGTCTCGGGCTCGCCAACCACCGACAGCAGCAGCGTTAACAGCAGCAGCAGCAGCAGCAGCAGCAGCAGCAGCAGCAGCAGCAGCATGGCAAGTCGTCCGCGCGTGTCACTCCAGGAGTCGACGAGCGTGCGGCTGCTCGTGCACGTGGCCAAGCACGTCGAGCTGCTCATGTACCGCGCCGCCTTCTCCAAAAGCGAGTACGCCGCGCTGGCGACCGTCGCGCGCCGCGTGCAGCACTTCGCCACCGTCATGAACTGCAACCCGCGCTGGAAGCTCAAGGTGCTGCCCCGAGAGCCGTCGGCGCTCGGCGCTTGCCACCACGCCCCCCAGAGCAGCGCGGCCACCAGCAGCGAGCGTGACGGCAAGGTCTGGCTGTTCACGCCTGCGTGGTCGGACACGCGCGACGGCGGGCGGGCGGACCGCCAGCAGCGGCGTGGCGTGCTCATCAACGCGTCCGCTTCGAGCTCTTTCCCGCCGCTCTCTGAGCCACTAGACCGTCGCCTCAGCACTGCTCGCGCCACACAGACTCGTGCAACGGCCGTGCCGACCTGCTCGCCGCTGCGCGCGCTCTTCGACGGCCACGAGACGCCCGCGCTGGTGACCATCTTCTCCTTTCTGGACGGCGCGGCCGTCGCGCGCAGCTTCGCCATCAACCGCCTGTGCCGCCGCGAGCTGCCGCGCGCCATCACGGACCTGCGCGTCTCGTGCTCGGCGCTCGTGGCGCTGCTCGCGCAGCTCGAGGCGCGCGCGCGGCTGGCCTCGCCCCGCGCGCTGCTGCTCCCCGGCCTGCGGCACCTGTGCGTGCACCCGGACGCTCGCCCGGCGCTCTCGACAGCGTCTCCAGCCCCGTCGGCGCCTTCGTCGCTCGTGTCGACGCCCTCGGGCAAGCGCCGGCGCTGCAAGTCGCCCGCGCCGCTGCAGCCCGCGCCGGCCGCCGCTGGCATGGCCCAGCACGCCGTCGCGGCGCCCGGGAGTCCGCCTCCCAGCGCTCCGGCTCGCGTCTCGGGCGAGCTGGCGGTGCTGGCGCTCGCGAGGCTGCTGGGCTCACGGCAGGCGCCCGACCTGCGCGCGCTGTGCCTGGGCGGCACGTTCGTCAACACGGTGGCGCGCAACGGCGTGTTCGCGCTGTCGGCCGCGCTCGCGGCGTGTCCGCGGCTCGAGCGGCTGCGCCTGGGCGGCAACGCGCTGGGCGACTACGGCGCCATGTGCGTGGCGCGGCTGCTGGCGTCCGGCGCGTGTCCGCGGCTCGCCGTGCTCGACCTGCGCGCCAACGCCATCGGCCACGACGGCGTGCGGTCGCTGGCCGAGGCGCTGGCGCACCTGGGCGGCCGCAGCGCGCTGACGCAGCTCTGTCTGGGCGGCAACCTGCTCACGCCCGAGGGCGTCAGCGAGCTCTTGCGCCGCCTGGACTCGCTGCCCAGACTCGCCTTCCTCGGCCTCGACGGCAACTTTGCATCGGCCGCGAGCCTCGCGCCCGTCGCCCACGCGCTCGTGACGGGCGCGTGTCCCGAGCTCCGCGAGCTGAGCGTCGGCGGCAACCACGAACTGGCCGAGCCGGACGTCGCCGCCGTGTTCAAGGACGCCGCCGACGCCGCCGACGGCGCGCGCTGGGGGCTCTTCCGGCCGCGCAAGCGCGCAAAGCGGCCCTCTGGCGTGTAGAGCTGGTAGTTAGTTGGTAGCAGGGATCGATGGTAATAAGCAGCAGAAGGCTTTCCCAAGCCGACTCGATGCCATGCACTCGGTCCATTCCTCTTTTCCCGTCTCCTCGGCTCGCTCCGATAAAGGCGCCTTGGGAGCATCATCCAGTGTGCAGTGTGCCAGCCAGGCCGGCCGTCTGCGTCTGCAGGCGACCGACTAGCTGAAGGCGTTGGGGTCCTTGGAGCTGCCGGTGGCGCGGCGGAACTTCTGCGCGATCTCGTCGAACTCGGTCGAGAGGTCGTCGAGGCAGTTGGCGAGCGCCTCCACGGGCGAGGACGCGTCGCTCGTCTGCACGCGCACCGTGATGTCGTGCACCAGCGGGTGCGGGTGCCGGTAGCCGCTGAAGGTCACGGTCGGGTCGCGCAGCAGCTGCCTGCCGAAGGGTCCACAGCGTCCGTCAATCAGTCAATCATTCAATCGCTGGCACTTCTTCACACTGCTGTGCGACGGATGCACCAAATGACGGGCGGGCGGGACGACGGACGCTACGGCACGTACATGCGGATGAGGTTGCCGATGGTGTGGTCCTCGCGCAGGATGGTGAACTTGCCGGCGTTGGCGATCTTGGTGTCCTTCTCGTACGTCACCTTCTGCGCGCCCTCGGGCAGCAGGTACGAGTCGCTCCGGTTCGGCGCGTTCATCGCTGACGAGCCTGTCTGGCTACAGAGGCGGAGATCGCCCAGAAGGACTTGAGGAAGGAGAAGGCGGCGCTTCCTGGCGCTTGCTTCAGTATGGAGAATGCCGGTCAACTAGAGCTCCAAGGCGGCTGGCCACTCGTACTCCCGTATAAGTTGCTGTAAACTTAAACAAATATGAATAAAATACATCGCTTGGCGGACAGGTCAAGCAGGTCATTCTCATGGGCGACGCGGAGGAGGCGAACGGCGCGGCGCCAGCGCGCAGGGGAGGGCGATCGCGGGGCGGACAGGGCCAGGGCCGCGGGAAGCGGATACGCTCATTCTTCAGGTCGGCGCCTGGCTCTGGGAGAGGCGAGGCGAGGGCGTTGCCAACGCGCAAGTGGATGATGTACGCGCACCCGAGCGGCGCCGACGCCGACGCGCCGCCCGCGGCGGCCATCACCTTTCGCGTACTGTCGTTCAACGTGCTGGCGGGTGCGCTAGCTATCGGCTTGACGGGGCTGCTGTGGCCGTAGCGGGAGTACTGACTGCCGACTCTTCGGCGGACGTACCAGACTACATTGTGCAACGCGACCGCGAGCACGTCTGTGCCAAGCGCGCGGCGAAATACGAGTGCGTAGGCGCTGCTGATGGCCAGCTATGAACGCAAGACGCCCGTGTCTGACTTGACGTACGACCGTGTGGCTGCTCGCAGCTGGGAGCACCGGCGCGGACGGATCATCAAGGAGATCGTGGACTGGTCGCCGCTCATTGTCTGTCTGCAGGAGGTCGACCACTTCGATGACTTTTTCGAGCCCGAGCTCAAGCGCGTACGCTCGCCAGTCGCCCCCATAGACTTCATTGCTAGTGGCTGGCTCACGGCATACTAAGCGCTAGCGTCGGCTCCGTGTGGCGTGGCCTCCAGCGCGGCTTTGTCGGCGTCTACAAGCAGAGGTGGGTGGGCGTCGACACGTTCGCGCCACCGGCGCGTCACGATAGCTGACTCTACCGGCTGGTCTTGACCCAGAACGGGCCCGGAGACGATGGACGGCTGCGCGATCTTCGTCAAGAAGAGCGCCGTCCGCGTCCTGGTGGCGCGCCCCATCGAGTTCTTCCGGTCCGAGACGGACCCGGTGCTCAACCGGCACAACGTCGCGCTGGCGCTCGTGGTGACGCTCAAGAGCGCGCCTGCCGTCCCCTTCATCGTCGCCAACACGCACCTGCTGTTCAACCCTGGGGTGCGAGCGCAGGCGCGATGAGTCGCGAGTCGATAGAGAAGCCAACTGACCCTGGGTCCGTGCTGTCTACCTGCTCTACTGTAGAGGGGAGAGATCAAGCTGGCGCAGCTGCAACTGCTGCTCGACGCGCTGGAGACGCTCCGTGCTCCGCCGACGGTCGTGGACGAGTCCGACACGAGCGGTGATGAGCAGTCGGCGCTGGACGCGTCCGCGCCGCTACCCGTCGTGCTCTGCGGGGACTTCAACCTGGCGCCACACAGCGCGCTCTACCACTTTGTGTCGACGGGCGAGCTGGACCCCTCGGGGCTGCCGCGGCACTACCTGTCGGGCCAGAACGCGGCGCCCGGCAACAGCTCTCATGTGGGAATGATTGAGCACTGCTGTGTGTAGCCGTGGCCTTCCGAGGCGCTCGCTGACACTTGTCGACGCCACAATGTCCTGCTGCTGGCAGCTCTACCTCAACGAGCACGACCGGACGCGGCACTTTGGCCACGGCACGGCCCACGGCAAGTTCGACGCGGCCAAGGCGCATCGCTCCGACTTTCGCACGTTCCCGGCGGACGCGGACGCCGCCAAGCACAATGTTCGTCTCTCTACAGCGGCCTACACAACGCCACCGCCGCCGCCTCTGACCGCTCTGTGCTATATACGGGTACCTCCTGTTAGTTGGAGCTCGCGAGCGCGTACGCGCAGCTGCCGACGGCGACGACGACGGGCGAGCCCAAGTTCACGACGTTCCACTCGGGCACCAAGGCGACGGTCGACTACATGTGGTACTCGCGCCGGTCGGTGCACTGCCACGGCGTGGCCGAGATGACGCCCGCGGACGTGCTCTTTGCCCATCGGGAGCTGCCGACGCGCCACCACCCGAGCGACCATCTCCCGCTCGTCGCCAACTTTTCCCTCTGCGCCACGCACGTCTAGTGTACGTCTCCTAACGGTGGCAGCGAACGATGGCCGCATGCAACATTAGTGTGTGTGTGTGTGTGGTGTTCATAAACAACAGTATTTGGACTTGGCATCTACGTCTGGGCCACAAAACTGAGGCGTGTCGATGACTCGCGTCTACGGGACTCGCACTGGAGCTGACGTCGCCCCCTCTCGCCTCCGAGCGGATGCTGGGGCACCGTCGGCCGGTGCGGTCCGAAACCTTAGAGCACGTACTTCTCGGCGAGCTTGGCGGCACCGAAGCCCAGCAGGCCGACGACGGACGCGCCGAGCAGCGTGATGCTGAGCGGCACGCCGAAGGGCGGCACGGCGGGCACGGGCACGTTGCCCGGGTCCTCGTACAGCACCGTCTTGGCGTGCTTGGGGTCGCGCACGATGGCGGCGGCGCGGCGGCCGGCCACGAAGCCGTCCTCGTGGAAGCCGCGACCGAGCCAGCAGCCTGAGAGCGTGATGCCGTCCTCGCGCAGGATGTCCTCCTGCGGGATGCAGTCGGCCAGCAGGCGCGGGTGGTCCCACCGGAAGGCCGAGATGGTCTTGTCCTGCGCGGGCTTGTCTCCGGCAAAGTCGTGCGGCGTGATGGTCACGAACACGTCCTTCTTGTTGTTGAGGTGCTGGATGCGGTTCATCCAGTACGTGAGCACGTACTCGTCGTCGCGCGTGATGAGCACGTTCCAGGAGCTCCAGACCTTGTGCGACGCCGGCAGGAAGCTCGGGTCGCGGTGCACGTACATCATGCTCTTGTGGAAGTGGAAGCGCATGAGCGACTGCACGCCCTCGGGGCTCCACGGGATCATGGCGGCGCTCTCGTCGGCGTGCGTGGCCAGCACCACGTGGTCGCACTCGATGCGCTCGCCCGACTCGAGCACGACGGCCTTGCCGCCCTTCTCGACCGTCTGGACGGCGGCGTTGTAGCGCACCGTGCCCTTGTTCTCCTCGGTGAAGAACTTGAGGAAGGGCTCGATGTAGGCCGAGCCAATGTACCACCAGAGGTGCTTGGGGCGGTCCGTGCGGCGGCCGAGCGCGCCCAGGATGACCTGCCAGAGCGGGATGTAGAGCGAGTTGGAGTGCGTCTTGAGGCAGCGCAGGAACTGCGAGACGGGCAGGTCGAGCACGTCGCTCTTGGGCACGGTCCAGAGAATGGACACGAAGGCGAGGAAGTAGTGGCGGAAGAACTCGCTCGAGTAGCGGCCCTGCGTGGCCCACTCGCGCGTCGTGACGGCGTCCTTGACGGGCATCGTCATGAGGTCCATCGTGAAGCGGTAGATGTCCATGAGGATGCGCCAGATGCGCCGGTCGAACAGGTTGAGCACGCTGCCGTGGAACGGGCTGCGCGACGAGAACTGCACGTCGCCCGGCAGCTGCGAGGTGACGGTGAGCGACATGGGGATGCGCTTCTTGGTCGTGCCGTTCGGCTCCGTGATGCCGAACGACTTGAACCAGGCCTTGATGTTCGGGTTCGAGTCGCCGAACATCATGAAGCCGATGTCCACCATCTCGCCGTCGATCTCCATCTCGTACGTGTGCCCGCCGAGCGTCGCGTTCTTTTCGAGCAGCACCACCTCGTGCCCGTCCTTGACCAGGTGGTACGCGGCCGAGATGCCGCCGATGCCCGCGCCGACGACCACGACCTTCATGGTGAAGAGAAGAGAGAGAGAGAAAAGGGGGCAGGCGGGAAGAGCTGGAGGGGGAGCGGCGGCGCGTGCGCGGCGGGGCCAAAGAGAGGAAGTGACCGGCGAGACCGACAGACCGACCGACCGACAGACCGATCGACGCGTGCAACGTTTGCTCCCCTCCATTTGGTGATGGGGGTGTATCTACGCCAAAGGGTATCAAGCGGACAGAGTGGATCCACTTACAACAACCAATAGAACAAACCCCCCGACTGGTGGGAAGAGCAGGGCCAACCAAACTAGCGAGTGTCTTTACTGCCGCCGCACGTGTCTCTAACGTCCATCCACAACAACCGAAATTCATTGACAGGAACGCGGTGCCGCAGTTTCCAGGCGCCATGCTGACAGAAAGAGAGATGCCCGCCCGCATTGCAAGTTGCAATGCAACAGCGAGTAGTCACAGTTTTAAAAGCTCGCCGACGGCAAGGACGCCATAGACACGTTCGAGTGAGCTGGCAGCGATTGTGTGGTCCAATCTCGCTGGGGCTCGTCCATTCCTATTTCTTGATTTCAGTAAGTGGATCCACTCCGTCCCCGAACGACAATTCACACAGCATTCCTTCTAGAAATACCGGTACCGGTACAAATATTATCTTCCCTTTTCGGTGCTTATCTCGAAACGGTATCCTCGATAAGAAACCGGTATTTTGTGGAGGAAAAATATCTCCGCATTTCAACGAGCAAAACCCCGCACGAACATGGAGGCCGACAACACGAGCGCCGCAAGCGGCGGCGAGGCTCACGGCTCCGCCACAACGGACGCGCAGTCCTCTCACCCGCCGAGCGACCAAGCATCCCCTTTCGCTCCTACCGCTTCAACCTCGGGAGTGGCGGCACTGGCGCCGATAAACGCCGAGGACGCGCGAGAACGTGCGGACAACTCGTTGGAGGTCACCGTCAACGTCAAGTTTATCCACCATGACAACGTCTCCCTGCTGTGCGCGCCCACTATCCCAATCTTGGAGCTCCGGCGGAAGGTGATGGACGTGGAGCACGCGCGCGCGAGCAGCGACGCTGACGACAGCGACCCGCAGAGGTTGCGCCTGATCTACAAGGGAAAAGTGCTCAAGGACAGTCAGACGCTGGACGCGTACAGCTTCCAGGACGGAGACACGATCCACGCGGTGTTCGGTCGAACGCAGGCTGACTCAGCGACAGTGTCTGTGGCGCCCGTCCAGGAGCAAGCGGACGCCGCGTCGTCGGGTCACACACAAGGCGCAGTCCGTGGCGAGACCCGCGATGCGGGCAACGAAGTCATCTTTAGGCAGTTCACTATCGATTCCGACCCTGACTCCCCCGATCTGGGCCAGCTCATTGGCTCAGTGATCTCGAACGCCTTCTTTGGCGGCGCTGGGCCGACGGCAAGTTCAGGAGTGGCATCTTCGACCACAACGAATGCGTCCTACGCCACCACCTCGGCTTCTACAACAACAAGCGCGCCCTATGCAGTCTCAGCGACCTTTAGCGCAAGTTCGACAGCGCCAATGACGTCAACGAGCGGAGTGTCTCCGGCGCGTGCCCACTTTCTCGCCCAACAAGCTTCAACGACGCAGTCTCGTACCTCCCGCGCTGCCGCTCTCCACGATCAAGCGAGTGCGATTCGTCGGATGATGCCGCCGATCGACCTTGGATCCATGTCGCGACCTCCACAGCTGTCTGATGAGATGTTCGACCTTGGAAATGCCGTCCGCGAAGCAAGCGACACCTTCATGGCGCTGCATCGACAGTTGGCGTACCTCTCGGGGCGACTGCTGAACGAGAACAACCTAAGCTCGCTCGAGCGCGCGCGGCTGCGGATGCGCATTCAACAACTCAGGCCCGTCTTGCGTGGAGCTAGCGAAATGGCGACCTCGCTCGACAGCCTGCTTGACGGGTCGAGTTTAGGATGGTCAGCATCACCCGCGAGTGGTCCTCCCCCTCCTCCGACTACAGGCTCCAGTGCGGAGAACGATCGTCCCAGAATGAACCGCTATGGCAACGGAGGAGCTGCTGCGGACGGATCTTCTATCGGTTTCGGAACCCAGCGTGGACGAGGTACAAGCACTCAGCCTGCCAGTAACGAACCCGTGGACGCTGAATCGCGCGCGAGGGCTTCAGGAAGTCTGCCACACTCGCTACGTGAACGACTTCGACGCGAACCACTCCCGGACCTGTCAGAGCGCGAACGAGACACAGCTGGCCGCAGCGCTCCCACCAACGAACCCCGGGCCTCGCTGAATGCACGCCGAGAGCGCTTAAGAGAGGAAATGCAGGCCGACAACCAACGAGACACAGCCCACGTGAGTGGCTCGCGCTCGTCAAGGCAGGTGGCGGCCTCGTCGTCGTCCAATTACCAGCACGGAAGCAGCGCGACGACTGCTCCCGCACCCGACGCCTCAAGAGACCGTCAGCTTCTTGCTTTTCAAAACAGCGGACCCTCGTCGTCAGTGCTGGACTATCTCCAGCGGCTGAGCGAAGGCGCGCTGTCAGACACTTCGGGAATGGCTGCGCTGAGCTCGATTCTGTCCGAGACTGGCAATTTCCTCGCCCAAAGCGAGGCGCACACTAGGGCAAACATTTCGCCGCCGTCAATGCAGCCAAACCCAGCGCCGACTGCTGCCCGAGGTGCTGCTCCGAGCATGGGCTTTACGCGAACAGTACCATCCACTCAAGCTCAGTCTGCGCCAAGCTCACCTCCGATCATCTCTACCACGCCCATTTCGGATCTGGCTGCCGCGGTAAGTGGTATTGAATGCTTTGTAGCTGGAGAATAATTCGTCCGCCATTGACATTGCTGTGTTTCTGTGGGCGACGCTCAGACGCTGAGCCGCTGTGTTGGCTCAATGGACCACGACATCACCGAGTTCTATCACCTCTCGAGTGAGTATATGCGGCAAATGTTTCCAGCCAGTCAGCCAGAACATGAGGTAGGCGCCATCTCTTGTCGTGTTTAGCTGTGGTGGATATTGACGAGTGCGAGCACGTTCAGGCCCGAGAGCGGCGTAAGGAGTGGCGTGTGCGAGCGATGAGCGAGATCGAGACGAAGACATCGGTACCTTTGGTGGCTTAGCGTGTGCTCAACAACCACCTATCGCTGACTGCCGTTTGCCTTGCTGCCACAGTTGTGCTGCGAAGAGCCACTTGTGTGCCGAGACGCGTTGTTCTCGCCCGAGATGGACGCTGCGCTGGACGCCTTCATCCGCGAATGTCTTGACGCGAGCTTTCTGTTGACTGACGTGCCCGCAGACTCGCCTGGCTCCCCAATCCAGTACGTCCACGCCCTCGACGCTTGATGCCTGCCCTCATGGGACTCAAACCAACGTTATGCTGTGCCGAAACAGCGAAGCGTGGGTCAAAATATGGTCGAACGTGCGTTTGTGGGTCGACCAGCAGCCGTCGTCGACCGGCCGCCTGATCCTGTCGAGGGTCCTCGTGGAGGAGTTTCGCGCCAGCTTCCAGTACCAGGACCTCGCCCGGAAGATTTACGACCGCACAATGGCGTGCGCAGGCTTTGAAGTGGAGCAGAACGCGCCCTCTGCGCATGCTTGAAGAGAGGATTCGGCCCCATGGTGACTGACGACGGCGCGCTTGCAAGTTGAGGCCTTCAACGCGCTACTGTCTGTTTTAGTAATTCCCCTTTTTCCTACTGCCAAATTCGCTATTCTCTCACTTTACCAACTAACCGTGATCTTTCGATCAAGTACGATTTCGCAGGATCTCGTTCAGCTAGGCAACAAGATTTTCGCACCCCTGTCCGGCGGAGAATCGGGAAGAAGAGCGAGCGCAAGATGACGGTCGCGGCCAGCAACTCCGGTACGTTCGCGGCTCTGTATTGCGCTACGGAGCGGCGTGGCGCTAGCGCAGACGCTCGGGCCACCCGCCTGCTCATGTTGTGCGCTTATTCGCCGCTTCTCCCGGCCTCTAGCGGTGCTTCCTTGTCGATCGCCGTGCATTCGCGTCATCTAACGCTGTCTTCCCCCTTGATCCCTTGGCGCTGCGATGCAGCCGCGGGCGTGCTCGCGCTCTTAAGCGAGGACGACAACGCGCTCAAGGTGGGTCCGCGCCCTCTTGACGGCCCTGGGAAGCCCGTGGGCGTGACAGTATTGACTGACGCCACGCCCTGCGCGATCAAATGGTGCCCACCCACTATGGCGGCCCGAACGCCCCTCGCCCCCTACCACAGACGCACGCGCTGCAGAAGCTGCACCAGGTCGTGGACTTTTACTGGGCGGAGATCGCGGACGCCATCACGGACATTGAGGGCCTGGCGGACAACGAGCAGTTCCCGGAGCGCGAGCTGGCGGCGTGCGTCGCGTCCAAGTGCTTCTTCCACCTGGAGGAGTACGGCGAGGCGCTGCGCCTGGCGCTGGGCGCCGGCAAGTACTTCGACATCAATGTCAAGTCGCAGTACACGGACACGATCGTGGCCACGTGCATCGACGCGTACATCGCGGCGCGCACGAGCGAGGACGCGGAGGCCGAGGCGAGCCTCGACCCGCGCCTGACGGCGGTCGTGGAGCGCATGTTCGAGCGCTGCTACGCGTCGGGAGAGTTCAAGCAGGCGCTGGGCGTGGCGCTCGAGGCGCGCCGTCTGGACCAGGTGCGGGAGAGCCTGGAGCGCTCGCCGGACGTGTCGGCGGCGCTCGCCTACTGCTTTGACGTGTGCAAGACGATCGTGTCGAGCCGCGACTTCCGCCTCCAGGTGCTGCAGGTCATGGTGGACGTCTACCGCTCGCGGCCGACGCAGGACTACTCGAGCGTCTGCCAGTGCCTCCACATGCTCGACAAGCACCTCGAGGTGACCAAGATCCTGGACCAGCTCGTGCGCGGCAGCGACGACGACTGCCTCGTCGCCTACCAGGTCGCCTTCGACCTGACGGAGAACGAGAACCAGAAGTTCCTCATGAACGTCTACCACTCGCTGCCGGCGCCGCCGACGGCCGAGGAAGCCAAGGCGGACGACGCTGCATCGGCCCTCGCGCCTCCTGCTGTGGCTCCTGCCGCGCCCCCGGCGCCGCCTGCGGGCGCCAGCGCCGACTACTGGCAGAGGCTGGAGAAGCTCAAGGTCATCCTGTCGGGCGAGTTCGTCGTGGACCTGACGCTCGACTTTCTGTACCGGCAGAACGACTCGGACCCGCTGCTCATGAAGACGATCAAGACGGCCGTAGAGAACCGCAACTCGGTGCTGCACCACTCGGCCGTGATCGCGCACGCCTACATGAACTGCGGCACGACGTCGGACACGTTCCTGCGCGAGAACCTCGACTGGCTCGGCAAGGCCACCAACTGGGCCAAGTTCACGGCCACGGCCAGCCTCGGCGTCGTGCACAAGGGCCACGTGCGCGAGAGCATGAACCTGCTCGCGCCCTACCTGCCGCAGGGCGGCGTGTCGTCGTCGCCCTACTCGGAGGGCGGCGCGCTGTACGCCATGGGCCTGATCCACGCCAACAAGGGCTTTGCCGGCTCGGTCAGCAAGACGACTATGGAGTACCTTCGCAACGCGCTGCGCAACGCTGGCTCGGACGAGACGGTGCAGCACGGCGCGTGCCTCGGTATCGGTCTCTGCGGCCTGGCGTCGCACGACTATGAGATCTACGAGGAGCTCAAGAACATTATGTTCACGGACTCGGCCGTGGCGGGCGAGGGCGCCGGCATCGCGATCGGCCTCACGCTGCTGGGCGCCGGCGGGGACCTGCGCAACGGAGAGATCCTCAAGGACCTGCTGGCGTACGCGCACGACACGAAGCACGAGAAGATCATCCGCGGGTGCATGATGGGCGTGGCGCTCATGATGTACGAGCGCGAGGAGGCGGCGGAGCCGCTCATTGAGCAGCTGACGCGCGACAAGGACCCGCTGATCCGCTACGGAGGCATCTACGCGGTCGCCATGGCCTACGCGGGCACGTCGAACAACAACGCGATCCGCCGCCTGCTCCACGTGGCCGTCAGCGACGTGTCGGACGACGTGCGCCGCGCGGCCGTCACGTGCCTGGGCTTCGTGCTCTTCCGCACGCCCGTGCAGGTGCCCAAGCTCGTGTCGCTGCTCGCCGAGAGCTTCAACCCGCACGTGCGCTACGGCGCGTGCATCGCCGTGGGCATCGCCTGCGCCGGCACGGCCAAGAACGAGGCCATCCAGCTGCTTGAGCCGCTGCTGGACGACGCGGTCGACTACGTGCGCCAAGGTGCGCTCATGGCGCTCGCCATGGTCATCATGCAGGAGTCGGAGGGCCGCAACCCAAAGGTGGCCGCCATCCGCGAGAAGATCCTCAAGCTCATCACGGACAAGCACGTGACGACCATGACCAAGGTACGTCGTGATGCGTGGCTGTTGTGGATGCCGTAAGACGTGGAGCTGACGTGGATTGCGTGTGTGTGTGATCTTGTATCAGATGGGCGCGATCATTGCGCAGGGCATCTTGGACGCGGGCGGCCGCAACGTGGTGATTTCGCTCCAGTCGCACACGGGCTTCACCAAGATGGCGTCGATCGTGGGCTTGGCCGTGTGGGCGCAGCACTGGTTCTGGTACCCGCTGTTCAACTTTCTCGAGCTGTCGTTCCAGTCGACGTTCGCGATCGGCCTGACGAAGGACCTGAAGATGCCCAAGGACTTTACGCTCACGTGCCACGCCAAGAAGTCGGCGTTCGCGACGCCCAAGCGCATGGAGGAGAAGAAGGAGGAGAAGAAGGAAATGGTCGCGACGGCCGTGCTGTCGACGACCGCCAAGGCGCGCGCGCGCCAGGCCAAGCACGACGCCAAGGAGAAGAAGGCGGAGGAGGAGGCCAAGGGAGACGTCGAGATGAAGGAGGCGGCCCCCGAGGAGGAGGACAAGAAGGAGGGAGAGGCCATGGATGTCGACAGCGAGGAGCCCAAGCCGGCGCCGCCGGCCGCCAAGAAGGCCAAGGAGCCGAGCGTCTTCTCGTTTGCGACGCCCGCGCGCGTGACGCTGGCGCAGGAGGCGACGCTGAAGCTCGAGGGCGCGCAGCGGTACGCCCCGGTGCTCAAGACGCAGCGCCTGGCCGGCGTCATCATGCTGCGCGACTCGACGCCGACGGAGGCTGAAGACGTGGATGTGGTCAAGGCTCCGGGCGCGGCTGGCGCCGAGGACGAGGCCGAGCCGCCCGAGCCGTTCGAGTGGGAGCCGCCCCAGGCGCCCTCGACGCAGCCGGCGCAGTCGTGAAGCGCTTGCATTGACTGACGCTCGGGGGTGAAGAGAGAGAGAGAGAGCATTGACAGACAGGTGCTCGGTCACCGAGAAGGGGCTAGCGAACCAAAGAACCATGAGCGTGTGCCTTGCTGCTGGAGTGTGCTGTGGCGGGCGTCTTGTGTCCAGAGTCTGGGGTGGAGCGGCAGCTGCCAGCTGAATGAGCACACTGTAGACGAGGGGCCGCACTGGGCCTTGAAGTCCAGCAGAAGGCTTGGTCACTGACCAATGGTCAGGCAGATGCTTGACCCAACACAAGACTTGGATGAGTGGCGCCAGCTGCGTGGTGACTGCGCATGCGTCACGCGTCGAGTGCCAATCACCGGCCTTCCAGCAACAACCGGCGGCGTGAGTTATCGCTAAAGGCTACTCACGAATCAGCAGTGCGCGACTGGATCGCATCCAACATTCGCCCACACTATCGAATAAGCTCGTGGCGCGATGGAGAGCCCCAAGACGCAGCGGTACGACGCCTTGGCGGACGACTCGCCGGCGCTCGCGCCCATCCTGCCACCGACCGAGGGCGACGCCTTCCGCTCCGTGACGGGTCCGCAGGACGGGCAGCCGCTGGCGCGCCGGCTGTTCGTGTGTCTGCGGCCCGGGTGGGCCGCGTACCTGCGGCAGTTCGCCACGCTGCGCGAGCTCTCGGGCGCGTTCGGCGACATCGGGCTCTTCCTGCCACTGCTGACGGCGCTGGCCGTCGGGCGCGTGGACGGCGCGGCGCAGCTGGCGTTCGGGCCGGCGCTCTTCTTCGCGGGCGTCTTCACCATGGGGCTGTCGCTCTATTTCAACGTGCCCATCCCGGTGCAGCCCATGAAGACGGTCGCGGCCGTGGCCATCGCCGAAAAGTACCCCAACGCGCAGCTCCTGGCTGCCGGCGTGCTCATGGGCGCCGTGCTGCTCGTGCTCGCGGCCACCAACGTCATCACGCTCGTCTCGCGCTGGGTGCCGCTCGCCGTCGTGCGCGGCATCCAGCTGGGCGTCGGCGTCAGCGTCGCCATCAGCGGTTTCAAGGCCGCCTATGTGCCCAGGCTCGCGCTCACGGCGGCCACCGACGCGACGAGCTTCTCGGCGGTCAAGGCGCCGGGCGCGGGCGTCGTCTGGATGGGCGCTGACTCGGTCTTCGTGTCGCTCGTGCTGGGCGCGCTCTGCGTCGTCTTCGTGCGCAGCAAGCGCGTGCCCATCGCGCTGCTGCTCTTCCTCTACGGCGTCGCCGTCGCCGTGTACCAGTACGTGCGCCTCCGGAGCGACTACAACCTGCCGCCGCTCGCGTTCGGGCCCGACTTTGCCGCGCCCGTGGTCCCGTCGGCCCACGACTTCCGGCAGGCCTTCGTCTACCTCGTGCTCCCGCAAATGCCCGTGACGCTGCTCAACTCGGTCGTCGCGCTCGAGAAGCTCGCGGCCGACCTCTTCCCCAAGCACCACGAGCCCGCGAGCGTGCGCCGCGTCTGCTTCAGCGTCGCCGGCGGCAACCTGCTCTTCGCGTGGTTCGGCATGCTGCCCGTGTGCCACGGGGCCGGCGGCCTGGCCTCGCAGCACACGTTCGGCGCGCGTAGCAGCCTCGCCATGGTCTTCCTCGGCGCCTTCAAGCTCTTCTTCGCGCTGCTCTTCGGCTCCACGTGCGTCACGCTGCTGCAGACGGGCATCTTCCCCCAGTCCGTGCTCGGCGTCATGCTCATCTTCTCGGGTATCAGCCTCGCCACCGTCGGCCTACACGTCGACACGAGCGACCGCGACGCCGCGCTGCTGCTGCTCCTCACGGCCGGCGGCTGCCTGGGGCACAACACAGGCGCCGGATTCCTCCTCGGCTTCGCCGCGCACCTGCTGCTGCTCGCGCTGCGGTACTTTAAGCTCGACTGGGTGCAGAAGTAGGCGGAGAGCGAGCAGGGCACGTTGAAGTTGAAGTTGGTGACGGAGTTGCTGGCTTCAGAACGAGACCGAGGTGTCACTTGAGATCCAATGGCCACGGCCCCGCTGCATCTGTGGGAGCTCCTCTACGTCTTCTGCTAGCCACCCCAGAGCCCACCAGAAGCAGCGAAAGACACACCATTAATATCACAGTACCGGCGTATGTATGGTGGCGATTCTCCAGAATGATTCTATATCGTCGGAATGATGGTTTCGCAATCTTCAGGAGCGCACGTCACAAATCCAAAAACCCAACCGTCGCTTCTTGTCCACAATCCATTCTCCGAGATCGCTCGTCATTTCCCTGGCGATGGCGTCTCCGCGCGGCGTCGCGTTCCTCCTCGTCTTCTTCTTGGCCACTCTCGCCTCCTTCCGCCCCCTGCTCGCCAGCGCGCGCTCCATCCGCAGCGTGTACCAGTTCGACACGAGCGCGCTCGTGACCACCGGAATCGCCCACTCGACCAGCCGCAGCAGCGCCAGCATGGCCTCGGACGCCACCGTGGGCGACGACGCGCACGCGTACGTCCGCCCGACGGGCGCCGACGTCTCTGGGGTGCCCAAGAACGCGGCCAAGAACCACCGCAGCCCGTGCCCGGCGCTCAACACGCTCGCCAACCACGGGTACCTCCCTCGCGACGGCAAGGGGCTGACACCCGAGATGCTGGCCAAGGGCGTCATGGAGGTGTTCAACATTGACGCGTCGCTGGCGGCCACGCTCACGGCCGGGCTGCCCGCGCACTTTACGCTCGCGGACCTGGGCGAGCACAACTTTATCGAGCACGACGCGTCGCTGGTGCACGACGACGCGTTCTTCGGGAAGGACCCGGCCAGCGTGAACGCGTCGCTGGTGGCAGAGCTGCTGGCGCGCGCGGATGGCAAGGGGCAGATTTCTGCCTCGTCGCTCGCGCACTTTCGCCGCCGCCGCGAGCAGCAGTGCGCCAGGGACGACCCCAAGTACGGGCTGTCGTACAAGCAGCAGCTGGTTGCGTACGGCGAGTCGGCCGCGCTGCTGCTCGCCATGGGTCACTACGACACGGAGACCATCTCGACGGACCACGCGCGCTCGTTCCTGCAGGAGGAGCGCATCCCACCGGCCTTCGCCAAGTCGACCACGCCCGTCAGCAAGTCGACCGCGCTCTTCCTCGCGCTCAAGCTCAAGTGGATGGCCACGTTTGGCGGCTAGACGAGCGCGACCAGCACGGTTTTGTGACGGAGTGGACGCGCACGCCGTGCTTTGGACGCGTGGCGGTGTGGCCGCCGAGCCAAACGGATTGTCCTTTGCGCCACGGAGTGTGTGATGCGCACGTATTCCTGTGTGTGCCCTTGATGCATCGACTGGTGAGCGCGATCAATAGATCTTCTTGCCTTAACTTGCAGCTGTACACTAATTTAATGTGGCAGGGAGGTCTTTACGTTAATATCGATGCTTGGGGATCCTTGTTTCTCACATTTTATTATAAATGTACGAAAGTTACGTAGTGCACACTACTTGAGGTTGTTGTGCGTGCTTGCAATCACGGACCGTGATGGGAGGAAAGCGGCTCTGGTGGAGCTCGTCGCGGTCCGCTTGGTCGCGCGCGCGGGCAGCTCCCACGCGGCCGGTTCCACGCGGTCGGTCCCTGGCGACCATCCAACGCCGTAGCGCCCTCTCTCCTGATCTCGCGTGATCCCACGAGCCCGCGGTGCGACTTGCGCGCCTGTAGACGCCAGCAAAGCGACCGGATGGCTGGCGACAGCGGCGCCTTGCTCGGGCCGGCGCGCTCGGGGCGCGAGCTCCAGGGCTCCGCGCCGGAGGAGTTCTATCTGCTGCCGTCTGGCTCGTACGCGCACGAGCTGTACGGCTACGGCTCGGCCGCGTCGGGGCCGGCGGCCGCGCTCGCGAGGAAGCAGATCTCGGACTGGCAGACGTTCTACCACGTGGTGTCGTTCCTCAGCGGCTCGGGCATGCTGAGCCTGCCGCTGGCGCTGGTCGAGATCGACTGGTACGGCATGCTGCTGCTCGTGGCCGCGGCGCTGATCAGCAGCTTCACGTGCAAGATCCTGGTCGAGGCGCTGGACGTCGTGCGCTGGTCCAGCGGGTCCCGCGTCTGGTACAGCGACCTCGCCTCCGAGTGCTTTGGGCGAGTCGGCAAGCACGTGACGGCGCTGGTCGTGCACGTGTGCTTCTTGACGCTGGCCACCGGTTCGTAGCGTGCGCGTTCGCTCTGCGGTACGCCCTGCGGTTCGCCCTGCGGTCGCTCACCTGTGGGATCGTGGACGGACGTTCCAGGGCAGCTGACGCTGGCCGCGGCGTGCATCACGGGCGTCACGGGCCTGCACCCGGGCACGGCGCTCGCGCTCCTGACCGTCTGTATGTGGCTCCAGGTGTTCGTGCCGTCCCTGCGCGAGCTCGCGGTGGTCTCGGCCATCAACGTGGGCCTGTCGTTCTGGATCGAGTCGGTCATCCTCGGCGACGCCATGTATCCGCTCAAGCAGATCGCCGAGGAGAAGCCCGAGTTCGTGTTCGTCACGCCCGACCTGACGCGCGCGTCCGTGTTCCAGCGCGTGGCGTACATCTTTGGGCTCGCCTTCATGTGCGTCTTCTGCCACACGCTCGTGCCGACCATGTACAACGCCATGAGCAACCACCGGAGGTGCGCGGCGGTCGTCACGCGCAGCATCTTTGCCGTCACGGCGCTGATCTACCTGCCCGTCTGCAGCGTCACGTACGCCGTGTACGGCCCGACGCTCGAGGCGCCCGTGTTCTTCAACATGCGCAACGTGGTGGTGCGCTCGCTCGCCATTGTGCTGTACGCGATCCACCTGCTGCTCTCATACGGGCTCACCCTCTTCCCGCTTCAGCGCGCGTTCGAGAACTGGCTCATCGGCTTCTCGCGCGGCTCGCTGCCGGGCCTCCCGGCTTTGTCGAGCCCTCGCGGCGGGGAGTCTATCGAGGACCACGTCGAGGCGACGGTGCGCGTCATCTCGCGTACGATGCTCGTGCTGGCGACCGCCGTGCTCAGCTACCTGCTCCAGCCCAACGCCGTGGACGTGTTCGCGTGGATGATGGTACCCATGGTGCTGCTCGCGCTGCTGCTGCCCAGCGTCTTCTACTGGAAGATCTGCAACGAGGAGGCCGGCTGCCTCGACAAGCTCGCCGTGCTACTTGCGGCCGCGCTGGGCATTGCACTGCTCGTCGGCGCCCTCGGCGTGATCGTCCACACTTGAGGCCCAGAAATACGGACAGTAGAGCGAAGGTGGACGGCCGTCCGTCCTTGAGTCTTTAAAAAGTGCACACTCATTCACACACACACATGCTGGATCGAATGCATAAGCCGCATGTTGCCATGAACTTCAGGAACGTCTTCAGGAACTACAGTACAGTACACACGAGAGGCTCGTCCTCCGCATATTATGCATTCCAGCGTCGTTGCCGTGCAGCATTGCACCACAATTTGTGCCCACTATTGTACCCATTGACCAATCATACGCGAGCGCTCAGAATCCAGTCGACGCACATTCACTCTGAATACAAACTTGATTTTTGTATGGGTTAGAATATGTATCTCGGAAAAAGCGCGGAAGTCGGGCGCAATGCGCGCCGCTTCCGCCAAAAAGCGCCCCCTCCCGCCACTTTTGGCTGCCAAGAACAAGAAGAAAGGCACAAGACAACGCCAACAAGATACACCCGTGCTGCCGGTGCAGGTGGAGGGAGCGCCTGGCCTCCAGCTCGTAGTCTACACGGGCCAATAGCAGCACACGGACCGCCGCGGGAAGGGAGCAAGGGACGTACGTACGCGCTCAAGCTACCGACGGGGTAATAAGAGCGCGGGCAGCCATGGACGCGGTCGTGGGCGTGCGGCACTACCTGGACAAGATCATCGCGGACCCGCAGCTGGAGGGCATGAAGGCGCTGCTGCTGGACGCGGACACAACGACGGTGATCAGCATGGTCATGTCGCAGTCGCACATTCTGCAGCGCGAGGTGTTCCTCGTGGAGCCGCTGGACGCGGCGCACGAGCCCATGCGGCACCTCAAGGCGGCCGTCTTCGTGCGGCCCACGGCGGCCAACATTGAGCTGCTGCGGCGCGAGCTCAAGGCGCCAAAGTTCGCGCAGTACCACCTCTTCTTCTCCAACATTTTGCCGGTCGAGCTGCTCGAGAAGCTCGCCGAGGCGGACGAGAACGAGGCCATTGCGCAGATCCAGGAGTACTACGCCGACTACCTGGCCGTCAACGACGCGCTCTTCCACTTTAACCTGCGCGGGAGCGTCCAGCTAAGCGCGCGCAACGGCGCGGCGGCCTCGTCGAGCGCTGCGGTCGCCGGAGGAGCGAACGCCGGCGCGCTCTCGGGCGCGCAGGGCGTGTTCCAGCGCAGCGTGGACGGCCTGCTGTCGGTGCTGCTGTCCATGAAGAAGAAGCCGACGATTCGCTACCAAAAGGGCTCAGAGACGGCCGAGAAGCTCGCGCGCGAGGTGTCGGCGCGCATGCAGCTCGAGCAGGACGGGCTGTTCGACTTTCGGCGGCCCGAGGTGCTGCCGCTGCTCTACGTGCTGGACCGCAAGGACGACCCGGTGACGCCGCTGCTGTCCCAGTGGAGCTACCAGGCCATGGTGCACGAGCTCCTTGGGCTGCACGAGAACCGCGTGGACCTGCGGAACGCGCCCGGCGTGCGCAAGGACATGGCGGAGCTCGTGCTGTCAGCTACCTCGGACGCGTTCTTTGAAAAGCACATGCACGCCAACTTTGGCGACCTGGGCATGGCTGTCAAGAAGCTCGTGGACGACTACCAGGCCGAGACGCAAACCCACGAGAGCATCCAGTCGATCGACGACATGCAGCGTTTCCTGGACAACTACCCGGCCTTCCGCTCGCAGTCGGTCACGGTCTCCAAGCACGTGACGCTCATGGGCGAGCTCGCGCGGCTCGTCGAGGTCGACTGCCTCATGGACGTGAGCCAGCTCGAGCAGGAGCTCGCCTGCAGCGACGAGCACAACGCGCACTTTAAGGATCTGGTGGCCAAGCTCAAGAACGCGCAGATCAAGCCGCTCAACAAGCTCCGCCTCGCCATCCTGTACGCGCTGCGGTACGAGACCAACAGCTCGGTGCAGCTCAAGACGGTCAAGGACCTGCTCTTCGCGTCGGGGCTGCCGGCGGACCGCGTCGCGCTGATTGACGCGTTCCTCAAGTACGGCGGCGCCGGCGCCCGCGCGGGCGACCTGTACGGCGACCGCGGACTCAAGAAGTTCATGCGCGCCGTGACGCAGGGCGTGCAGGGCGTGCCCAATGTGTACGCGCAACACGTGCCGCCGCTGATCAAGCACCTCGAGTCGATCCTCAAGGGCCAGCTGCTGGACGCGGACTTTGGCATCGTGAACGGCAACGCGACGCCTGGAGTCAAGAAGGTGCGCGACGTGGTCGTGTTCATCTGCGGCGGCGTGACGTTCGAGGAGGCCATGAAGGTGGCCGAGCTCAACCAGCGCGTGGCCATCCAGGGCCAGCGCGTGCTACTCGGCGGCTCGTGCATCCAAAACTCAACCAGCTTCCTGAACGAGGTCGCGGCCGCCTACGGGCTTGGCGCGGCTGGCGGTGGCAGCAGCAGCAACGGCGGCTGGAGCTACGAGAGCAAGAAGCAGTGACCGCGGGGCGGGGGAGGGAGGGAGGGGGATTCCAGCGGCGATGGCGGCGTGTCTGGCGGCAATATTGTGCACTACAGGTAGCTTGGTTGGAGGCGGGCGGGCGGGCGAGCGGGCGAACGGACCGCGCACAGGCAGGCAGCCTCTCGCCTCGAGATCATTTAAGAGCGTACGTTTGACACGACGACGCGGGGCGAGTTGCTGCGCTATCGACGCGTTAGTGTCGGCTCTATGAGGGTTGGACTAGTGTCTACCGACGCGCTAGCGCCCCCTTCTAGGCGGCCAGGTCGATGCGCTCGTACGTGTCGTCTCCGGACGCGAGGTCCGTGCCGTAGAGCTCGACGTAGAGCACCTTGGGGATGAAGGCAGCCGAGTCGTTGGTCTGCACGAACACCTTCCAGAGGCGCGAGTCCGTGTCCGCAATGGTCGTCTGCAGCACGACGCGGCCCTTGTCGTCCACGTAGAGCGACGCCGCGCGCGAGGGCAGCGCGTTGAGCGTCACGTGGAAGCGCGAGCCGCCGACGGCCGCGTCCGCCGCCATGGGCTTGTGCGCGTACCCCCAGGCGAGCTTGCGCTCGAGCATGCCGGTGGCGTTGCTCGTGGGGCTGTCGGTCCAGCCGAAGCTCTGCCAGTTGATGTCGATGGGCCACTTGGGGTGCAGCTCGCGCCGCGCGCGGTCGCGGAAGTTGGCCGAGTAGACGACGAGCTGCGCGTTCTTGCTGCGCTCAAAGACCACGAGCCGGTCTTTGTCCACCGGCAGGTAAGCCGGCCACAGCTTGCTCTGCGCGTGCGCAGAAGCCGTCGTCGGGGGGTAGTCGCGGTCAGGGAACTCGGCCGTGAAGAAGTGCTTCTTGGCCATGGTGGTGGGGGCGGTGGGGGCGGTGGGGGCGGTGGGGGGGGCGTGGCGGCGCGAGGTGCGGAGTGGGAAGAGGAGGAAGCGACTGCCGCCGCCGCTGCTCGAGATGACGACTGACTGCATGGGCGTAACCCATGTGACGGTGTCATGCGGTTATTCAATACGTACCATCACAAATACTAAAAGTGATAATCACTCGTCTGGGTGTTTATCATGTTTAACACGCAGAACAGTACTACAACCGGTGCGCAAAAATCCAGGACAAAATCTACCATCCTTCCAGGAAGATCAATCAATCGGGTAAAAATGCCGCCATCGGCGCTGGAAGACGCGCTCAAGGACGCGGCGCTGGGCGCGTTCGCGGAGGCGGTGCGGCGCGTGTCGGGCGGCTCGCGGGACGTCCTCCTGGCGGTGGACGCGGCGCACCTCGTGATCTTCGAGGTGCTGGCGTACGGCGCGGGCGGGCGCGAGTTCTACGCGCAGCTGCGCATCTCGCGGCTCGTGGCGCTGCACACGCGCACGCGCGACGCCGCGGCGCTGCGCTCGCAGATCGGGCTGCGCGGCGACGGGTCCAGCGTGAACCCTTCCGTCCTGCCGGTGCTCGTGGTGCCGCCGCTCACGACGGTCGCTAAGCTGGTGGCCGAGGCACTGCAGCCGCTGGGCGAGCGGGGCGACGCGCCGGATGACGCGCCGACCGCGGCCGTGCTCTGGCTGCCGTCGGCCACGTCCGAGTGCGCGCTCGAGATGGAGCGACAGGGCGTCGCGGGCTTCGTGCGGCAGGCCAGCCTGTCGCTCGGGCTCGTGCCCGTGGACCGCGCCGTCGCCGCTCTCTGCCACGACGGCGTCTTCGGCGAGCTGTACGTCAAGGGCGACAGCCGCGCGCTCACGGAGGTGGTACGGAGCGTGCTCGCCGTCGAGCGGCTCACGGGGCGCTCGATTCTGGACGTGAGCGCCCACGGTTTTTTTGCGCAGCGCGTCAAGAAGATGCTCGAGCTCGCGCACCGCCAGCAGCAGCGGCTCAAGATGCAGCGGCCAGCGGCGGCTTCTCCCGCTGCTCCCTCGGGCGTGTCCGGCCCGCCCATCGACAAGCTCATCGTGGTCGACCGGATGGAGGACCCGCTGTCCATGCTGCTCACACCCATGACGTACGAGGGGCTGCTGGACGCGCTCGTCGGCGTCAACCACGGCGTCGTCACGTACGAGAAGGAGGAGGCCGTCGACAACAGCCAGACTGGGCTGAGCGCCGACAGCAGCGAGGATACGGCCGACGTGGACCTCTCGGCGTCCTCGTCCTCGGTTTCGTCTAGCGTGTCGACGGCTAGCGCGTCCGCGACGGGCAGCGCGTCAACGCGCCAGAAGGTCGTGCTGAACCACCAGGACGAGCTCTACAACGAGATCCGCGACGTAAACTTCAACCTTTTGATCTCGCGCGTGCTTGTGGGCATCGCGCAGGACCTGGCCGTCGAGGTGCGCGGCAGCCAGGCCAGCGTCGCGTCGTCTTCGGAGCGAGGGCGGCCGGACGCGCCGCTGCCCCCGGGCGTGGCACCGCGCCGCGAGACGTTCCTCAAGGTCAAGGAGCTGCTCAAGAAGGTGCCCAACCTGGTCAAGAAGAAGCGCTCGCTCGCCCACCACCTGCAGCTCGTGAACCAAATCCGGCAGCGCAGCACGCAGCTGGCGCTGCGCGGGTGCGTCGAGACCGAGATGATGATCATGAGCGCCGGCAAGAGCGCGTCGTCGACGGACGCCAAGGACGTCGACCGGTTCCTGGAGGAGGCCGTGCTGAGGGACCCGCCGATGAACCTGTACGACGTGATCAAGCTGCTCTGCCTCTGCTCGCTCGTGCGCGGCGGCATGAAGCCGGACAAGCTCGCGTGGTACCGCCAGCAGCTGTGCCACACGTACGGGCACCAAGTGCTTCCGCTGCTGACGCAGCTGGAGAAGCTCGAGCTGCTTTCGGCCGACAACAAGTTCGACTTCCCGACGAACCGCAAGAACCTGGCGCTCATGCGCGGCGTGCTGGACGACGAAGACACACAGCGGCCGACCGACATCCACTTCATGTTCCCTTACACGGGGTACGCGCCCATGAGCGTGCGGCTGGTGCAGAACACGCTTGGCATGAAGTACAAGGCGCTCGCGAAGGACCCGACGGCCTCCATGCTCAGCATCGGGAGCGCCAGCGGCGCGTCCGGGAGCAACCTGGCTGCCAAGAGCTCCACCGGGTCGCTCTACAGCCCGGACGGCGCGGCCACGCAGCCGACCCACGTGCTCGTGTACTACGTCGGCGGGGTCACGGTCGCGGAGCTCACGGCGTTCCGCTTTTTGAACGAGAAGCAGTCCGAGTTCGTCTTTTTCGTCGCCGGCACCTCGGTCTGTAACGGCAACCGCATCCTCCGCGCCATCTATTAAGTACCGAGTCGGTTTCTGGGCGAAACAAGGCGACGCACGTGCTGCTACGCGCGGTCGAGAGACTGCGTTCTTGGGTCTACTGGTGCTCGGAATGGGTCGTTACGCGTCCCTCACAAGGTGCAGCGGCTGTAGCAAACATAACCGCCCTCTCATGCCGCTATTTGAAGTCCCCAGACTCTTCCCGAGCGTCCCACACAAGGAGAAACGCCACGTTGTCTCAACTAGCATGGGCACCAAGGTGTTCGTGCGACCGGAACGGTCCACGTCGCCCCCGGAGGCTACGCAACAGGACCTCGTAGCGCTCGCGCAGCCTGCCAGCATCGCGACCAAGCGGCTGCTGCTCTTGGTCTGGGTCGGCGCCGTGCTCATGCCGTTCCTCCTACAGCTGCGCAGTTACGCGCAGATGGTGGCGCCGCACAAGATCTCGCAGAGCTTGGTCTTGCTCGGCGCAGAGCGGCGCGAGGAGCAGCTGGAGCAGTGCTGCCCCGCTCGAGGGATGCGCATCGCCGGCGTGTGGTGGAACATCTGGCCGACGCACTACTCGACGGTGCCCACGGGCCGGATCTGCCACTTTGTCGTGCCGCAGTACAACATGCACGGCGGGTACCACTTCGCGAGCAACTCGACGCTGCGGGACGCGCAGTGCGCCAGTGCAGTGACGCCCGTCGACTACTACTTCTACCACGGCAGCATTGGCTACTTCTCGTTCTACGAGGAAGGCGCCGGCACGTTCTGCCCAGACGACTGGACCGCGAGCTTCGAGGTGACCAAGCTCGGCTCGTACGATGTCAACGGCCAGGCTCTCGCGGACGACGGCGGCGCGACGGGGTACCGCCAGTCGTACTGGCTCGGCAGTATCGCATCGCTGTGGCTCGGATTCCGAGCGCTTGTGATCCGGCGGAGCTACATTCTGTTCAAGCGCCACACTCGCCGCTGCCAGCAGCTTCGTGTCCCCCTACGGCTACACGATGCGGTCATTCACATCCAAGAGAGCGCGAGACTGTCGGCCCACGGCGCGCGCGCGCACCACCGCGTGCTGCTGCTGTTTTTCCTCCTCGAAGGCTTGATGGCCGACCTGTTCCTCTTCATCACCAAGGGGGGCCTGTCAGCGCTGGTGCAGTGCATCTCGCTCGGGTACAACCTGTCGGCCATCCTCTCGACCATCTTCGAGCTCGTCGAGGGCTACCGCTGCCTCGGGAAGCGCACGCGCGTGGTGAAGCGACTGCTCTTGAGCCACGAGACGGCAATGGTCGGCGAGCTGCTGGGCGCCGGCGTGATCCAGACGTTCCTCACGACGCTCAACGGGTCGCGCCTGCAGGCCTCCATGCCCGTGGCGAAGGCAATTTCGTTCTACGCCTGGGGCCTCATGGGCCACGGCTTCTTCGCGCTGGGACTCGCGGCTTTCCTGTTCGTCGTGAGAGCTCTCGGGGCGGTCGGGATCGCATGGTGGAAGTACCGGTCGCTGACTCCTCTGACAGCAGACTGCTGCGTCGACCAAGTGCTGGGGACTCGCCAGAAGCTCGCGACCGTGGGCGGGTACTGCTGGAGCAACGACAAGCTCTTTTACTCGACCGAGTCGCTGGTCGCCTTCGGACTCTTTAGGGTCACGGACGAAGCCACGGGAGAGCTGCTGCTAGTGCACGAGAAGGTCCGGTGGTTCGCCACGCCGCGTCATGGCATGGTCGCGATTGGCGCTATACGCGGGCAGCACGTGGACCCGATCGCGGAGCAGCGAGTTGGAGATGGCGCCCCGGTGATGCTGTGCAGCCAGGTGCTTGGTGGCCTTGGTGATGTGGACACCGAGGCCAGCGGCGACAACGTCGAGCAAGAGGATCGACGTCCTCTTGTTGGGCCAAGCACGGGTGTCAGTGACGGTGGCGACGACCATGACGTCGAGCGCGGGTATGATGATAGCAGTGAGGCGTATCGCGGCCTCTCAGCTGGTGCGTGCTGCCCAATGGAGCAGCCCTAGGCTCCCTCCAGTGTTGGCATTGGCCACTTGCAGAACAGATGCGGACCCGCGCGATAAAGAGCTGGACGGGCATTGCCTCACCAGCCGGGGACAAGTTCACATGTTGGTTCCATTAGGGTGCTGGTGGGGAATATACCCGCGGAGCACGAGCGTCGCTCGGTGGCCCTACTCGTTGGGCGTCGGGTCCGGAGAGAAGTAGGCGAGGTACTTGAGCTGCGCGGCCAGGAGGATCGAGGCCGAGTTGGAGACGGGCGTGGCGGACTTATGGAAGCCGTCGGGGATGCGCTCGTGCACGAGGAACGAGCGCGCGCGGTCGACCGGGATGGACGCCGTGTCATAGTCGCCCAGGCCGAGCAGCAAGGCGGACGCCTCGGCGTACGCGACGAGCTGGCGGTAGGCCGACAAGTCGACCGCCGGGTTAGTGCGCCGCGAGTGCAGCTCGCGGTTGTGCCGGTGCTGCGCCACGGCCTCCATGGTGAGCACCTGCTGCTCGTTCGCCAGCGAGAAGAGCTGCTCGGCGAGCGTCTCGTTGACAGCGCTCGGGTCGCCGCCCGCGGCCGCGTCGTCGTGCACCAAAGACGCGTCGTGCTCGATGAAGCCGTGCTCGCCCAGGTCGGCGAGCGTCAAGTGCGGCGGCAGGCGGCGCACGAGCGTGCGCGCGACGGACGGAGCCATGTTGTACACGTCGATGACGCGCTGTCGGAGCAGCTCGGGCGTCAGGCCCTTGCCGTCGCGCGGGATGTAGCCGTGGTTGGCCAGCGCGTTCAGCGCCGGGCACGGGCTGCGGTGGAACGCGGCCGCGCTCTTGGGCACGCCCGAGACCTCGGCGCCCGACGGCCGCGCGTACGCGTGCTCGCCCGAGGTCGCGATCTCCAGGTCGGCGCGCTCCATCGCGGAGGACTCGGTGGCCGGGCGGCTGAAGAGGAATGAGGGCGGCGGGAGCGGCCCCTTGGCCAGCAGGAGGCAGCCCAGCGCCACCACGAGCGCCGAGACAGGGACGGAGAGCGTAGCGGCACCGCGCTTGGGCATTGCAAGTTGCAACGAAGAGTGGCTCGCTGGGTTGCTGGCTGGGTTGCTGGCTGGCTGGCTGGCTGGCTGACGTCACTGAAGGCGCAGACGTCAACCGCCCGATACAAAAGGTAAGTATGTACGTACAGTACGATACGAGAGGCACACGTCCCGACGATCTTGATTGACTTGGTTGAACATCAGATTCCATACAAACTTCGAGTCAATCGGAGGAGCGGTGTATTCTTGAAGAATGCTGACGTATGTGAAGTTTCTACAGTGCATGGCACGGTCTCACCTAATGCAGATACCTACAGTGGGCGTATCTCGAGGGCATCCTGACGGCGTCAGTATACAAAGGTCAAGTTAATGACCCCGAAAAGGACCCCGCTGAAATGCGTTAATGCAGGTACCCGCGGAGCCCCGTTCGCGGACGCGCGCGGCAGCGGACGACGCCAGCGCGGGGGGAAGAGAAAGAGGAGAGGAGGGGAGGAGGTAGAGGCAGACTGGACCGGCCGGACGGGTAGGCTGCAGGCTGCTAGTCAGCGAGTGGCCGATGCGATGCCCAAGCGCGCCGTTGCACCCCAGTGTCTCTCGACCAGCCACTAGTGGCTCGCAAGAGGATTTATATTAGGTAAATACTTTCAAGCACGATTTGTTGCACTTTCGGAAAAAAAAAAAAAAAAAAAA
>JAADXZ010000024.1:0-77340 GCA_023338055.1 Phytopythium mirpurense
CCCCCCCCCCCCCCCCCCCCCCCCCCCCCCCCCCCCCCCCCCCCCCCCCCCCCCTAATCACTAAACCTAAGTATGTAATTGGACTGGCGTCACTCCCCTTCTGCCTGTTTCTCGCGTCGAGACCCTGCGTCTGGCCGCCACTGGTGGGATGCGGGCGTTGATGGGCGCTGATGCTCCCACTGATCCGCCACGCTCCAGAGCTGTCTTGGCGGCTGACTATGGCTGGCAGTCACACACGGTCATGGCCTCCCGCGGTCTCACTTCATAACCTGCGCTCGCCTCGACACCAGCTCGCCTTCCACTACCACCGCCACCACCATGAAGGTCTTTGCCATCGCCGCCGCCCTGTTCGCCGCTGTCGCGTCCGCTGAGGACTGCAACGTGACCACGCTCGCGCCGATTCTCGAGGAGACGTACGTGGCGCAGTGCAGCACGGACACGGGCTTCTCGTTCGTGCCGCCCACCGTGCCGTCGGCCGAGGTGCTGGCCAAGGTCTGCACGAGCGACGCGTGCAAGCAGACGCTCGCCAAGCTCGAGAGCTTCGGGCTCGGCGACTGCTTGCTGCTCGGCACGCTCAAGCTCGAGACGGACCTGATCAACCCCATCAACGCCGAGTGCGGCTTCAGCTCGGGCTCCTCCACCGGCTCGGGCAGCGTCGGCGGCGGAGACGAGATCATTGCCCCTACGGACTCGACCACCGCGCCGACGGGCGCCAGCTCGGACCCGGCCAGCTCCAAGCCCGCCGAGGCGGAGGGGTCTGCGTCGACGGCGGCGTCGGGGGCTGAGGCCACGCCCGCGCCGACGCCCGACAACGGCGCCGCCCAGCAGACGGCCGCGATCGCCGCCGCCGTCGTCACGGTCGCCGTCGCTGCCGCTCTGTAAACCCCGCGAGCGGTGCCCAGACAGCGACTGACGGCCATTTCACCAGCCTTGGACAGCAACCGCGAGTCAAGACGCTGGTACATACACAAACGCCACCCTTTTGATCTATCACTTTGCTGCTTCGGATGTGTCTATATAGCGTCTGTGATGCAGCTGCTGGTTGCACGCAGCGTACGTACCTAATGAATGGTCTGCCAAGCGCAAGCCCTAGCGGGCGTAAAGCGAACGAAGGAGTTGCCAGCGATGTCCTGTCCTGCCACGCGCTGTCCGACAACTTGAAACGCCCTATACCATGCTGAAAGCAAGCACTTTCATGCGACGCCAGCGGCGTGGAAAAGTGGCCAGGCCAATGGAGCGAGAGCGGCACGCGCAGGGCATCATTTAAATTTTTCTTCACCAAGAGCACCGCTCCTCAGGCCAATCGCGTTCGAGTAGACGCGCGCTTCAAGAGCATTCCGGTCGTTTTGAGCGCTGGCGCTTCGCTTTGATCTCTATGACCAGCATCATTCAGAAGCGTCCTTTGTCTCGATGCGAGGAGCGGGTGCCACCGTCGGAATTGCGGCGATACTGCATGCACTGCCGCGTAGAGCAGAGCTAGCAGCCGAGCGCTGCAACAACTTGCAGCTCGCTTGGTCTACTCGGCCATTCCAACTTTTGCAGCCCCGTCAGCAAGCCCCCCACCCACCCACCGGCCCCCTCCCTCACCCACCATGAAGCTCGTCCACGCGCTCGCTTTCCTCATTGCTGCCGCCACGGCGGGCGTCCTCGCGGAGCACGAGGAGTGCAGCGAGGCGGTGCTCGCGAGCATCACGTCTACCCACGAGTACGAGCACTGCAGCCGCGACACGGGCTTCGCGTTCACGGCCAACGCCTCGATGGCGGTCACGGAGGACATGCTCGAGCTGATCTGCGCGACGCACGACTGCGTGGAGCTCGCGGCCAGCATCGAGGCCATGGGGATCAAGGAGTGCGAAGTCAACGGCGTGCACCTGCTCATGGACGTCGTGGAGCCTATTGAGGCCGCGTGTGGCTCGAGCCATGCCCATTCGCATGCCCATTCGCATGCCCACGCCTCAGACTCGGGCTCCGGCACCTCGGGCTCCGTGGAAATGGAGGCGAGCGACGACGACACGATGGAGGAGGTCGAGGCGAGTGACGACGACACGGACGACGTTGAGGACTCGGCCGAGGCGACGTCCGCTGCGGCCGACAGCTCGGTGGAGACCCCAGCGCCGACGACCTCGGACGCCCCGGCGGCCTCGCTGGCGGCCTCGGCGCTGCTTCTGACGGGCGTGGCTGCCTTTGCGCTCTGAGAAGACTGCGGAAAGACGCAGCTGCCTGACCAAGACTGAGGCGCCGTAGCGCTTCTTGCGCGGAGAACCTGCCTTCCGACCGACTGACGCCCTTGGTACCTGCTGTTCTCGACTAAGAACGAGAGTACATGTTGCTTTGCTTGTCCTGTCAGACAGACCCCCACCTCGTTCCTTCTTGACACTGGGACTCGCTGGCTGCATGCGTCTTTGATCTTTTTCCATGCGACGACCTTGCACTGGCGCATCGGTGTTTGGTCCCGTTGGATACCGACGATGAGAAACCGACTCCCCTTCCTCGAAGGTCGACTCAAACATTGCTCTTGTCGGCCACTTCCCAGCCAGCTATGCTCTCTCTCTCTCTCTCACCAAGCGTCCGACAGTACACCAGCTCAACCGCACGGCTCGTTAGAGCTTGAGGTTCGCCGCTACAGAGCTCCTGACGACCAGCTACGTCAACGCGGTCATCAAGTACGACGAGCTGGACCTGACGTTCCTCCTCCAGCGAGCTTTAGTCGTCCCGGCCGACATCGCAGTGTGCTCGGACACCTCCCGCTACGCGTTTCACGCCCCGCAGTTGTCCGCGACCGGTCAGATCCTCGCCCAGCGACACATGCGTCGCCACCAACCAGGCGATGGGAGATGGAGACTATATCGACTGCAACCTGCGGCAGGTAACCTGCCCACGTGTCTAGCCGCCGCGTCGATGGCGAACTGGTCCTCAGCGTCCCAAGAAGTCGACGCTGGGCTCTCCGATATCAATAGCAGCGCCTCGTTCGGTGGCTGCGGTCGACGATACGACAGAGACCGCCGTCCCGCCCACTGGTGCTAGTACCGACGCTGCGGTGGCAGTCCGAGTGAGTCAGTGCTTTTGTTTTGTGGACGTTTCGCTTCAAAATTATGAATGTATACAATTTTCAAGATAAGTGCTCGCATTGTGCTCTGCCGCACGCAAGAAACGCTTCCGTGGTTGGTATAATAAGTGACGAGGATGTCCCGAGAGTCTGCTGGGTACGTTCACTGAGCAGGCTCATCCGTCCGGATATTGCTACTGGACTGGAACGTCTTGACATCTTGTTTGCACACAACTACGGCGTTGCTCTCCAACGGAACCCCTCGAGACCTGGCCTGACCCCTCGAACCGCGGCATGGAACACCAACAATGGCGCTGCACCAATGCTTCAGAGGGTGAATGGTCAGGACAAGTGGCCAGTGCTAGGTGTATCCGTCCCTTGCGGGTGAGTTCGTGCCCGTTATTATACACGCCCATGTACCCAGCGCTGTACACTTGCGACCATGCCACATGATATTACCCACAGCCTGCGACCATGTGGTCCACAGGGCTTCACTGCTGGAACCAGTTGCCCCATCGACTTCACTTCCAGTGACTATGCGGCTCCTGGGCTAGCCGTGCAAACAGCCGAGAGGATGAGATCTTCATGAGGAAGAGGGTGAGTCTGTTCAAGCTATGCGGGCCTTGCGGCTGGCTGCATGGACAAGAGCAGTGCCTTCGCGTCCTATCCGAACAGGGGAGAGATCTCCTCCGGCGTCGAGCAGCCTACTCCTCCTCGTCTCTCACTACCGATTTGTCCTCGGTCCCCTCAGCCAGCCAGCCGTCCTCCTCGCCTCCTCAGCACTCCCTCGTCTCTGACAATGGCCCGTATCTTCTCGACCGTGCTCTCTGCGGCCGCCGCTATTGCCGCAGCCTCGGTCCACGCCCAGAGCGCGTGCGACCCGACCGTTCTCGCCACCAAGGTCGCGGACTCTGGCGTCATGAACTCGGTGGTCGGCAACCTGGCCGCCTGCACCGTCGCCACGGGCTTCAACATCACGGCCGACCCGACCGCCGCCACGGCCAACGGCAACATCGCCAGGCTCTGCGCTGAGGACTCGTGCGCCGCCATCCTGTCGGCGCTCAGCGGACTCGACCTCGGCAGCTGCTCGCTGCCCTCGTGCGACGGATCCAAGGCGCCGACCACCGACTCGTCCTCAGTTTCGTCCACAGTTTCGTCCTCGGCTTCGTCCGCTGCTTCATCCATGGCCTCGGCCACGGATCCGACTACCGCGGACAGCTCGTCGTCGATCGCCGGGTCCAAGGGGTCCTCCGAATCGAGCGCTGCGTCTGCGACGGGTCTCAAGAGCTCCGCCGCGTCCTCCACGACGGGCTCGGTCGGCTCGTCGTCTGCTACTGACAACGCTTCTGGCTCACTGGCGTCTGGCAACGGGGCGGACTCGGACTCGAGCACCAGTAATGTCGTTGGCGACGACGACTCGAGCACCAACGGCGACGACATTACGGTGCCAGGCAGTCAGTCGGCGTCTGCCTCGGGCAACGCTGCGGCGAGCACGACGCTCGCGGCTGCCTCGGCCCTCACCGCGGTCTTTACCGCCGCGGCGACGCTCTAAGGTGGCTATGAGGGTTTGTACTCTGCACACGCATAGCTGTCGTGTCGCTCCTGCTAGAGACGAGGAAGGGTGCCACCATTCTGTTTAATATATCGGCTTCTTGCGCGTATGCATCCGTTCTCATCACTTTTCCGACGCAACAGCCTAATCAACCCACACTCTGCTGTACCAGGGCAGTCATCGAGAAACACCTCGCCATGCGCCGCACTCGACTCACTTGGGCAGGAAGGGCGTGGCCTCGCCGCGGGAGCTGGCGCTAGACGCGAACTTGTTATTGTCGGCGTACCAGAAGTAGTGCTGCAGGATGAAGACGACGTCGACGACGATGCTGACGAAGCCGAGCGCGAACTTGACGGGGTCGCCCGTGATGGCGGTCCAGTCGGCCGTGGCCCAGCTGTCGAGCACCTGCTGGCCGATGGAGAGCATCCCGCCGGCAATGTCGAGCAGCACGTTCCAGATCGTCCAGCCGACGGTCGACTGGCGCTGGTAGTTGAGCACGATCTGCGGGATGCACTTGACGAGCGTCGTCATGAGCTTGACGTAGCTCAGCAGGTAGAGCACGTTGAGCACGTTGAAGAGCGAGTCGTCCGCGTTGCCCGTCGCGGCCGCGCCGACGCTCATGACGGCAGCGGCGAGCACCGAGCCGAGCGACCAGGCGATGGTCGCGCGGCTCACGCGCTGGGTGCCGCGCGGGTAGATGCAACACTGGAAGAGCGAGACGGCGACGAGCGCGGCCGCGTGCAGCGAGAAGAAGACGTCGTTGAGCTCGACGGCGTTGCGGTGGCCGCCGTGGCGGCGCATGTAGGCCTGCTGCACGCGCTCGCTGTAGTAGAAGGCGCAGTTGAAGACCGAGTAGCACGAGAAGCCCAGCATGTTGAGCGCCGTGTAGTCGAGCGACAGCCCCTCGACGCTTTTGCGCGAGTAGTTGAGGAACACCTGCGGGTAGAAGCTGACGCTCCAGCAGAAGAAGTAGACCCAGCCCAGGATGCTCGACACGCGGTTCCACGGCTGCGGGATGTGCGCGTTGGCGTCGAGCGAGAGCCCGAGCGCGAGCCCCAAGGCCAGGATCAGGCCCGACACGAGCTGCACGCGCCGCTCCAGCGACAGGCCGAGCCACTGCTGCTTCATGGCGCCCGTGCCGTTGATGCTGCGCTGTTGGTGGTGCGTGTGCAGGCGGAAGCGGAAGCGCTCGGGAGGAGGAGGAGGCGGGAGCTGAAGTGAGGACTTACGGAGGGAGCTCCTGCAGTCAGTCTTTCGTTCGCGTTCCATTCCACAAGGCATGCTATACTGCATAATAAACAAATACACCGAAATAGGTTGTTGCATCTAGGAATTGAACTTGGGTTTTGTATGTAAAAGGCGTTTACGATGAGAATTTGGAAGCGGATGACGAAGCGGGTGATTGGGATCACGACCAATCAACGACGGTGCTCTCGCCACCTCACCAGAACGGACCAATCAATGAGCGATATCGTTGGTGTCGCATTCTGACACTGTCGAAAAAGATACCGAGTGACGTCGGCAAAAGATCGCTCTTGGAGCTCTCCAATGAATGACACCTCGCGCATCCTCTCACTTCCTCCTTCCTCCTTCCTCCTCAACCACTCGCGCCTCGCGCTTCTCCACCTTAAATCACGACAGTTTCAGCGCGTCCATGTCTTCACGCGTCTCTTCCAGCCGCTCCTTCGGTGCTTCCATCGCGGCATCTTGGTGCTCGTCGCCTTCGTCCATGGCGTCCGCTTGCCCCTCAAGTCGCGCTCCGCGCTCCTCCGCGCCTCTCTCCACGCTCGGACCTCCGCTAGAACCCGCGGCAGCCGACCGACTCGCCGCGAGCTTCTCCGCGCAGTTGATCGCAATGTCCGTGAGACTTGTGAGCCCGCCAAAGTCGAGCATTCCCGACTCCGCGTCGACGTAGAAGTCGAACAACTGCTCAACTGTGAGCTCGCCCGCCTCCTTCGGCAGCGGCTTCATTGGGCAATGCCAGTAGCGATAGGTCACGCGGTCTGTGATCGTGTCGTCCGCCACGTTGTAGTCCAGGTCGTCCTCGAGCGCCTCCGTGAGCACGCGCTTCACTTCTTCAACGTCCACCGACGGCACCGCCACAAAGCGGTACGTCTCCAAGTCGCGCAAGACTTGGCACGTCACTCCTCCAATGTCGACGTTCAACGTCAGGTCCATGCCGAGCTCACTGACGAGGAACTCGTACAGCGGCCCGCGCTCGACGCCACACGCCGTGTAGACCTTCGTCCGACTCGGAGACGGGTCGTAACAGCCGTATGCCCAGACCTCGTTGTACTCCTCCTGCGTGTACGTGCGCGGCTCCGTCACGCGGACGAACTGATCGAGCTCGAAGCGGTACTTGTGGCCCGGCATCTTCACAAGAGAGGGCAGGTCTCGGAATGAACTCGGGAACTTCTGGGCTAACCAACCGTAAGTACATTTATAATGCTGCCTGTGTATTGCCAGAGCGAAACGAGGAAACTCTCGACTGCAACTTGGATAAAGGATGTGAAGAGAGGTCCTTGTTGCTTGGATTTGAACGCCTACATACTGTACAATAATCGACATGGCACAGAGAGAGGCAACGCCAGAGAATTGTTCGGGTTGGATTAGTCATTTTGCAACTTCAACTTGTTTTGGTACAGTACTACTAGCAACTTCAACTTGTTTCGGCACTTTCGTACCTTCAACTCGTTATAGTAAATAACAATAGTAGCATTCCAAACGACTACTCCAATAAAATAGGCAGTGGCTCTATGGCGGCCTCACTCACACGCGCGCCTCGGCCGCGATGTCCCAGTAGGCCTTGTCGATTGCGTGCTCGCTATAAGCGCGACTGGCACGCGAGACCCAGCTGGGGCCATGATGCGTGGGGGTCACACGGGAGACAGACTTGCTGGTCAGAGGAAGCAGCGGCGTCCGCTCCTCGTCCTCGACGCTGTGGGCGAACCAGACGTAGTGCTGCAGGATGTAGAGCGAGTTGATGGCGATGCTGGCCAGGGCGAGCGAGAACTTGACCGGGTTGCCCGCGATGGCGCTCCAGTCCTCCGTCGCCCAGCTGTCCAGCACCTGCTGCGCGATCGACAGCACGCAGCCTGGCATGTCAAGCAGCACGGTCTCGACCGTCCAGCCGCGCGTCGACCGTCGCTGGTAGTTGAGCAGCAGCTGCGGCAGCTCCTTCATCAGCGTCGACCCGAGCTTCACGTAGCTCAAGTAGTACAGCAGGTCCAGCACGTTGAGTGGCACAGGCAGCAGCGGGAGGCTACCGGGCAGGTGGCTGGAGACCGCGATGCCCACGGCGAAGGCGAGCGCGACGGCTACTGTTGCGCCTGCGATCGTCTTGGTGGTTCGGCTCACGCGCTGGTCGCTTCCCGGCGGGTAGAGCCAGCACTGGGCGATGGCGGTGGCGACCATGGCGGTCGCGTGCAGCGAGAAGAAGACGTCGTTGAGTTCGACGGCGTTGCGGTTGCCCCCGTGGCGGGCCATGTAGGCCTGCTGCACGCGCTCGCTGTAGTAGAAGGCGCAGTTGAAGGCCGCGTAGCTGGCGAAGCCCAGGATGGCGAGCACCGCCGAGTCGAGCGAGTAGCCCTCCGTGCTCTTGCGGCTGTAGTTAAGCAGCACCTGCGGGTAGAACTCGGCGCTCCAGCAGAAGAAGGACACCCAGCCGAGGATGCTCGACAGGCGGTTCCACGGCTGCGGGACGCTCGCGTTCGCGTCCAGCGAGAGGCCCAGCAAGAGCCCGGCCGTCAGGATGCCGGCCGCGACCAGCGCCGCCTTGGCGGCCGCCGACAGGCGCCCAGCGCGCACGAGAAGCCCGGCCATGGCTCGTTGGGGAGCTAGAGAGGGGCCTTAGACGCTTCGCGAGGTGGTGAGCTCGGTTGTGAGTCGCGGGGCATGCGAGAGGTTTGGGAAGAAGCGCATATTGCGGCGAGCGCTGCGCCTGGGTTGGCCGCAGTCCAGACAACTGCGGGAGCGAATCGACCGATTGTGGCCAATCAGAACGTGAACACGGACCAGCGAGATAAAGAATGGCCAATCGCCGATCGTTATTTCCGTGTCGTGGCTTGGCACCGAAACTAGAGAGAGGTTGATGGTTACTTATTCGAGACGATGTTCACATACAGAGCTCAGCATTACTGGGTAGTTTATCAAGAGGGACCAGCGACTGCCGTTGAGAGGACAGCAAAGGCCCATCTTATGCGCTGTTGCTCAAACGCGGTGAGCTTCTCCCGACGCGTCCCATGCGGCGCCGTCGACCGCGTGGTCGTTAGAGCGGTTGGCTTGGACGATCCAGTTGCTGTGGTGCAGCGCCGGTGCGGTGGCGTAGCTGGGGAGAACGGCGCTCTTGTTCCCGACGGCGAGCGGCAGCGTCTCCTCGTCGTCCAGCAGCTCCTTGCCGCCGTCCGCACTGGGGTACAGCAGGAAGTGCTGCACGCAGTAGACCATGCCGATGGCGAGGCTCACGACGGCCAGCCACAGCTTCACGGGGTCGCCCAGCATGGCGCTCCAGTCCTGTGAGGCCCAGCTGTCGAGCGCGAGCTGCGCGAGCGAGAAGACGCCGCCAGGCACGTCCAGCAGCACGGCCCAGATTGTGAAGCCCGTCGTGGACCGCCGTCGGGCGTTGAGCGCCACCTGCGGCACGTTCTTGACGAGGGTCGACACGAGCTTGACGTAGCTCAGGTAGTACATGAGGTTGAGCGTCGTGAGGAGCCCCTGCTCGCGGCTCCCCGTGGCGGCGACGGCCAGCGCGAACGCCGCGACGGACACGACCGTGAAGGCCGAGGACGCGTCCGTCAAGCGGCTACCCACGCGCTTGGCTTGAGGGTACGCGAGGCACTGCGCGATGGTGATGCCGTGGACGAGCGTCGCGTGCACCGCGAACACGACGTCGTTGAACTCGACCGCGTTGCGCTGTCCGTCGTGGCGGCGCATGTAGGCTTGCTGCACGCTCTCGCTGAAGTAGAAGGCGCAGTTGAACACGGCGTAGCAGGCGAAGCCGAGGACGGACAGCACGGCAAAGTCGAGCGAGTACCCGACCGTGCTCTTGCGCGAGTGGTTGAGCCATACTTGAGGGTACGGCGCCGCGGCCCAGCAGGCAAAGTAGAGCCACCCCAGGACGCTCGAGACGCGGTTCCATGGCGCGGGCACCGCCGAGTTCGCGTCCATGGTTAGGCCGAGCGCGACGCCTAGCAGCACCATGGCGCCGCCGACGAGTACGGGGAGCGTCCGACCCGTGAACGTCTGCTTGAGCTGCATCATCTTGAAACGAACGGGCTGGTCTCGACGCGGAAGAAGGCTGAGTAAGCGTTCAGCATGTAATGAGGCCCAATGCATGTCGGACGCGCTGACGAGCCACTCATCACCAGCATTTGTCCACTCATCGGCGACCGTCGTGCGCGGGCATCCATCTCGACCAGCTCCTGCTCGAAAGTCCAAGGTGCAGCTCCTCTTCAGTGGTCTGGTACTACGGCACTCAAGATGAATGCTCGCGGTACCGGTATGTCGAGGCGATTTGAACTTGTCCACCGAAGATGCTTGCCGCATCAGCCCTCGGGCGTCCAATCAGCACGCGGAGCTATCGCTCAATCACCAGAACGCGTGGACAATCACGAGCCAACACGGCTGTGCCCCAGCCGGGGCAGCCCAACGTGGTCCCGTGTGCACGTCCCATCATGCGCGTCATCGCGGGTACCGGAGAGCCACGACCAGCAAGTTATGTTGCGCCGATCGGAACACGTCGAGGTGTTGCTGGACAATGAGATTGACGAGCTCTCGCAGACCCAGGCTCGCGCTGGTTGCTGCCATGATGCGGCCGATACAGTCGCGAGAGACGGAGATGGGAGCAACGTCCGCCCTCACGGGATGACACAAAGAGACTCGTATCTCGTCAATAGTCGCCGTGCCGCGGGGTTCACACCCAGCGGTGGTCACAACGCGGACGTTCACAAGAGCGAACGTCTTGCTGATCTTGCACGCAAGGCGGAAGGAGGAGCCCTCGAGATCATGCCGACGCACTTGTCGACGCCGCTCGACGCTCCTGAGGGCGAGTGTGCGCCGAATCCGTCGCTGAATGATGACGGCCGCAGCTGTCTGCACACTGATCGCACGCTGAGCTTGTCGCCTGCGGATGAGACGTCGTGCTTTCCACTGAAGCCGTCGAGCCGCTTCTTCGCGCCACCGCTGACGTTTCTTCGCCTCCCGCTTTCCGTTAGCAGCCGTTTGGAGAGCGCACACATGCATATGCTTCCTTGCGGCCTCTCGCTCCTCCGAATCCTGCTCCTGCATGCGTTGAAGTACTGCCATCTCTGCAGGATGCCTGCGCAGTGCTCCTCGCGCCTTTACGCCCGGGAACAGAACTTCGAGTCCCCGCGTTGTGTACTCGACAAAGAGTTTTCTGCAGATGGAGCGAAAGGCTTCATCGAGCTGATAACGCAGCATCAAGGCGACAATGGCGTTAGTCCCTCTCCGCATAACGCGTGTTGCCAAGCGCGGTTTCTTGCTCGACGTACCGATTTCCCTACCGCTTCCAGAAGTCTCGCTCCCAATACGGCGCTAACTTGTGCCTCTGGCAGTATAAGTGTTCTCTCTTCTATCGTGCGCGCATCGACGACGGCAATTTTGCAGCTCAGGTCCAGCTCCACGCGAACACTTATCAGCGCGGGGATCGAAGCGTACGTCAAGTATGAGAGAATGCGAGCTTCACGGTGTAGGATCGGGAACTTCACCCCAAGACCGCAATCATCCTGCGTGGTTCAAGCGATGTCAGTGGGAGGTAAGCACGACATTGCTGCCTGGTTCATATGCAATCGTTACCTTCCAAAAGCAGCAACGGAGCGCGTCTCGGATGTTATCTACTGGACTGTAGGTGGCCGGCGCATCGTTGGACTGTCAATGAGTGGATAAGAGTCAGCCCTGCGGCTGAGAGGGCGTTTAAAGCATCGCGTCCATACCTGCCGGCTGCGATGGCGTCGTGTCAGCGATAGAAGACGCCTTTGAAGCCGCACCACCGAAGATCTTGAGTTCGACGGGTCGTAAAAGGAGATTTCGAAGTCGTCGTCGTTTGGTGGAGACGGAATTGAAGAGATCTGGGACTGCAGCCATTGCGATCGGATGATCACCCTCTTACCGTGAACTTTTTGGTCACCCAGAAGTTGCCACGGTGGCCAAATACGCTGTCCCAGTCCGTGAGCCAATGAAGTTAGCCGCACGGGTTCAAACAGTGGCGAGGGGGATGCAGGTTCGGCCGGTACTGCTTCTTGAGTGCTAGGAGTCACTGATGAGCAAACTGGTTTGCGGCTGTGTGTGTTGGAGCCTTCGCGATGCTTGAAGTACATTATTTTCCCATCAGGTCCCGATATGGTGAACTGGGCATTCAAGATGCGGAGCTTGGACTTCCCCTGGCGCCTCAGTAAGGGCTCACAATTCGTCGCCTTGATCAATTCGCCGGCGATGGTGCTCATCAGACTTTTCATCTTTCCCAGCATAGCGCAGCTTGACTCCTGCACAGCACCGTTGCTTCACGGCGAATGGTGTTTAGGATCTTGGACATTCAAATACGAAAGAGTTCGGAGTGTTCATACACGGAGTGCTGGAGCCCAAGACGTTCGAGGTCGTCCTGCAGCTTTGTCAGATCCGTGCAAAGCCGTCGGCGGAGAAGCTCTTGCTGCAACCAGACAGGAACCACAGACAGCAATACATCTCATTAAAAGAGTTGTAATCGTCGCAGAGCATTCATAACGCAACTCCATCAATGTTGCTTCGATGGGAGGGTGACGCTCACTGATAGACCGCCGAAGGTCCTGTAGGTAAACAAATCAATGAGAGTATCTGCTACATTTACACGCAATCAGGACCGAGCCAAGGCATCATACCAGTAACTGATCAAGCGTGTGGCGCGCTCTTGATACCCACGAGGCCAGCGCTTTGTCTCGTGCTGCCGAAACATCGCCCTTGTGGTCGTAGTGCGCTTGCGACGCGTTGAGTCCCATCTTCACCACGGTGTGAGGACGCACTTCGGCTTTAGCAACACACTGGTTGGTTGGTGGATTAGCCTCTTTGACCAGTAGGCACTGTGGTAGTGGGGGTATTGCTGCTGCACGTCCCGCGGGGGGTCTCCTCGGCTTGTACGTCCTCTGTGGAACTGCCAGCCTGCGAGCCGCCCCCACACTCCATCTAGTTTCGAGAGCGCTATCGGTAGCAAAGCGCACAGAGCTTGTCGAATACAGCATTAGACCGCGTCCTACAATGAAGAAAGCGACGCGCCTTCGATGCATGATACCTGCCAGACGGCAGTGCTGGGAGCACAACCGTTCGCTTCGTGTACTCGATCCGTTTTGTATCGGGCTCTCTGTCGAGTTGCTCGGCACCACGCATAGACGGCCCGCAAGCGGTGGAATCATTGCAGTCCATCAGTGTCGCGCCGTGAAGGCGGCGCTTGCGCTTCCGTCGCGCCGCATCGAGCGCCATCTTGGACTCCATTCCATTCCTGTCCCAACGGGGGTTTCCAAGTGGGAGAAATTGCGTGATGATCATCACTCTCACTTCAACTGATACTTAGTCAAGCCATCACAATTGGACTTTCTCAAATTATAAGTTGTCATTCACGGATATTTAAACAAGGTGCCCTCTGGGGCTGCTTGGCCTGCCTGTCCAAAAGCCGCCTGATAAATTCACAGTTAGTTGGGACTCCCAACTTGGGAGGAGCGGATGGAAACGTCAGGGGCTGCATGAAGAAGCGGTCGCCTTATGCAACCGACGCCGGGGCGATAGCGCCCTCCTCCGGGCGTACCGGCGGCCCATTGAGGTCTAAAAAGAAGCTCAAGCAGGTGGACGCGCGCGAGGCCGAGTGGTTCGCGAGCGTCCAGAAGCAGTGGGGGCGACCAAGAACAGAGAACGGAGAGCAGACGTTCGGGGCGGATGTGGACGAGCCATCTCTGGAGAAAAGCTCGCTGAAGACTGCGAGCGGAGGGCAAAGGCACGTCGAGGTGGTACAGAGTCGGCAGGACCGCAAATGGACGCAGGTAACCACTCGAGTCAATGGTGGGGTGTTGGACGTGGTGTTGCTGATCTCTGACAGCAGCATCAGCTGAGTGCGGCCGATCTCGAACAGAAGAAGATGCTGCTCCCGTACCTGGACGACATTGAGTACATCAACGTGCAGCTACGGTGCGCTTTGTGCTCTCGCCAGTGAAGTGCGCCTGCCGTCTGCGTTCTGATGCTTGACGAATGCCTTTCTAGGATGCGAGGCTTACTACCAGACGAAGAGCCAGCGAATGAGAGTGTCCATGGAGCACACAACATGAAGACGCCCATTGTGGCGTGGAATGACGTTGCTGAGTCAAGAGAAGCGTCCAATCTCTCGACGCACCAACCAAGCGCAAATGCCAAGAGCAAAGGGAAGCATAGCGAAGCGCTGTCACTTCCGTCGATCCATGGAGCACTTCAAACAAACCAAGACGACGCGCCACAGAACAAGATCGAAGATACAGAGTCCACGTCTGTCACCACGCGGCTCAACAGCCATGTGCTTCGAGCACGATACCCACGGTTTGTCGAGTCGCTGCAGCTGTGTCCGACTGCCAAGACATCGCCGCGAGTCCGATTAGTCGTGTGGCTGCTGCGGCTGATTGAGGACATCTACAGCAGCTTATCCGAGTGTTTTACGCCCTCCAAATCAGCAGTGTCAACATCAGCTCCAGGGAAAGCAGCAAAGCTTGTGATGCCGCACCTTGTGCGGAGATTTATTCATCACGCACTCGGCCTTCGGGAGCTGGCGGACAAGGAATGCGTCGACCTCGTCTTCAATGTGGAGTTGCGACGCGAGCAGTTCCCAGAGGTGGCGACGTTTTCGCAGTTCCTTCGGGAGCTGTTCGACGAGGATCACTTGTTGTTCTACTTGCACGTGCGCCACGTGCTTCAGGCCGAGCTCGACCTCAACCTCGCAAGCAAGGAGAAGCGCGCGCACACCTCAACGCTGGGGAGGAAGTACACGAAAGACGCGTTGATTGAGACCAGGAACCACCCGTTGGTCCCAGACGGAACGCAGCAAGTCTTGCTGTCGCCACCGGCATGCGAAATGGTGATAGAAACTGTCTTTGCGACCGCTGCGTGCATGAATTCACGGGGTGCCGGTAGGCCGCGCGCAACACCTCAAGCCCTCGCCCAGTTTCTCGTTCGCGTCAAGCTCACCAGCTTGTTCACCAGAAGAAACTCTCAAGGACTGGCTGTACTGGAAGACTTCATGGCGACGTTGGTCCAGATGTTTCAAGAAGTCGACGAAGACATCACCGCCATTTTCAAGTACAACGATGACGGTAAGCTTGCGACTTGGTGCATGAAAATGAATCCCGTTGCATGGAAGCTAACACTTCTCTGCGGATCAGGCGAGTCGTTGACCAGCTTATTACGAATGCGCGACACCATCTCGTCCGAAGCAAAGATCCAAGCTTGGATGGCATCGTACAGCGTGCAGGAGAAGCTCCTTCGCAACATGCGGATTGATCAAGTAAGGATGGAGCGCAGCAATGGCGACAACAAGTTTCGAGTCGAGCTCCGACTGCTCCAGCACCGTATCCACCTACAAGAACAGGAGCTCGAACACATCAAGCACCAAATATCTACTGCGCAGGCGGCAGTCGATAACGTCTGGAACGACGTCGTGAAGCAGGGGCGGTCGCACTCGGAGCCACAGCATACTGGAAGCCAGCTGTACGGTCGAATCGACAAGGAGCTAGCATCCGTCCTGGGGAGATTTGAAGCTTACATAGCGAAGCTTCACCAGAAGTACAGCATCACGGTCAAAGCTGCAAGCGTGCTGGCAACTCCGTGGCAACGACAAGTTGAAGAGTACCGTGTCCAGATGATCATTCGAATCCAACGAGCGTACCGATCCAGGAGACACGCACGCGAGATCAAGCTCGACGCGCGTGAGAAACTGAAGCAGCAGATTCAAGAGCGAGAGCTCAAAATTCGGAACGAACAACTGGAGAAGCAGCGGCTGCAGGCCCTCCAGGCAAAGGACTTGGAGCGCCATCAGATGCGGATGCGAGCAAAGCAAGAGCAAGAGGCCAAGCTGAAAGCCGAGCAGGACGCGCGGCAGAAAGCCATCATCGATCGTGTTCGTGAGCACGAAGTCGAGCAAATGCGAATCGAGCGAAGCAGGCGAGCAGTATCACGGATGTGGAGCAACTGGCGGCAGTTCCTTGGTCGGCGAAGACAAACCCGAAAAGCTCACGTCATGTTCCTCAAGCTTACGCTCTTGAAGTGGAAGAGGCATTTCGCTGCGTTCAAGAAAGCCGACTATGCGGCAAGAACGCTCCAGCGGTTCGCTCGAAGCCGGCAAGAACGCGCCAAGTTCCGAAAAGAGATGCGCCACCAAGCCAAGCGCAACGCACTCGCGAGGAAGTATTTGCAGAAGGTGCAGCGGCGTGTGGTAGTTCGGCTGTTTAACCACTGGATCGCGCATGTTGAGCAGCAGCAAACACTTCGCGCCAACTTCGCCGAGGTTGTTCAAAAGCGCGAACGCCATTGGCTCACGAGATGGTCCGACTTCGTGGCGAATCAGGGAGCAGCAAAAGACGCGGCCGCGCGGCTGGTGCAGCGCGTGTATCACGGTCGACTCGCGAGGCGATTGTTCCAGTACAGCCGGCACCGACACAACCAAGCGCTTGCGATCCAACGCGTATTCCGTGGCTACCGATCTCGTCTTGTGACCTCCAAAATTCGCAAATTGAGAGCGCATCAAGAGGAAGGAGCGACGAGCATCCGCACGCGAGTTTACCACCGTGCTTTGGGCATGTGCTTCTGGGGGCTGCGCCGTCACACGCACATCGAGGTCTCCATCAAAGCGATGGACCGCCGGCGTCAACATGTGGCAAAGCGTGACAGCCTCTTCGCCTTCGCGCTCAACGCGACTAATGAGAAGGAAGCGCGAGCCGCACTCGAACGCCTAAAGCACAAGAGCGCCACTCGAATCCAGCGCCAGTTTCGTCGACACCTGTGCCAGCGCGTGTTTCGAGAGCAGATTCGACTGTACCGTGCCGCTCGCTCTATTCAGCGCGTGTATCGTGGGTATCGCGATCGTCAAGCTGTCAAGCAATTGCGCTGGCAAGTCCACTCGGCGATGCAGATCCAAACCGCGTGGAGGCGGTTCCGCGCTCGCAAATTTGTGACTTCGCTGCGGGTGGAGCGGATCCTCGCTGCGGCATTCCGCGGAGACTACGCCGTCATCAAGCGTGCCATCGCTGGAGGCTATTGGTTTGCCGCTGACGCCGAAGGGAACGGTATTCTACATACCGCTGCAGCAGCGGGTCACAAGCGCATCGTCAAGCTGTGCCTCCGTTGTTCTTTCGATGTCGATGCTGTGAACGCTCAGCACGAGACGCCACTCCATCTCGTGCTCGCCAACCTGTCACCGCCGCGTCATCTGCTGCCTGGTGCTGGCGAATTGGACGCGAACGACCCAGAAGTGCGAGCCCGCGCTGATCGACTGGCGCTTGCCGAGTACATGATCGACCACGGAGCATGGCAAGAGGCGCCAGATATGCATGGACTCACGCCACTGCTACTATCGTCATCCCTGGGGCATGCAGACGCGGTCGAGATGCTGCTGGACCGCGGAGCCAACACGGAGGCGCGCACATTCGTCGGACAGCTGAACGCAGTCCAGCTCGCAGTCGAAGGCAACCACTACGAGGCCTTACGAGTCCTCTTGGCGTCCCGTGCGTTTGATCCTGCGCCAACAGTGTACCCAGAGCAGCCTGGTACGGACTACGATGCCGACGTGTATGCAGACCCACCGCCGACGTGGCTACAACTGCACGCCTGCGCCGGTCGCGGGCTTTACGACTGTCTGCGCGTGCTGCTCGACCACATCCTGTCTCGGCCCGCGCATTTCTTGCCAGGGACTCTCGACCGTCGAGATCGCGAGGGGTACACGCCGCTCATCTATGCAGTCAGCTCCAAGTCTACTGACGCTGTTAAGCTATTGCTGGAGCGTGGCGCGGGACCGGACGGCAAGGACTACTTTGGACGCGCGCCACTCCACTTTGCGCTCCAGTCGAGCTCAGATGATCAAGGGGGCAGTGGGGATGGCCTCACCGAGTCAGGCACTGGCACGAGGGCTCGCGAAGAGATAGTCCGACTGCTGACCGTGTTCGACGCGGACGTGAACGTCAAAGACACGGACGGCGATGTGCCGCTGCACTTGAGCTGCCAGTCAGACGCTCTGTTGGGTTGCTCCTCGCTGCTGCTGACGAGCGGCGCCGCACTAGTTGCCAACGCGATTGGCAACCACCCGACGCACGTGGCAGCTCAGCGTGGAGCTATCGCGACGTTGCGGCTGCTGATGGAGTACGGCGGCGACATGAACCTCAAAAACTATGCGAGCAAGACGCCTCTGGGCGTTGCGCGCATGCACGGCCAGCTCGCAGTCGTGGAGTTTGTCCGGGACTACTTTGCTCGGGAGACGATTGAAGCGCTGGACGGTGAAGAGGGTGAAGGTGACAGCAGTGGCAAATTTGGGGCAGGCAATGAAGAAGACGATCGCATGACGGGCGACAAAGCGCATGTGGACGAAGCAAGAGCAGAGGACGAAGAGCCTGGCGAGAAAGGAATTGAAGACACTCTGCAAGAGCGGACGCCCGAGCAGTGGGCGAGCGCGCTGGCGACTGCGTTCCGCATGGACACGCTGGCCGAGTGGACCATGTTCATTGACGGCGCCACGGGCGTCCCGTTCTATGCCAACTCGAGCGCCAGCGACGGCCGAGTCGTCTGCTCGTGGGAGCCCTCGGTGGAGTTCGACGCCGCGCTTGCGTCTGACTGGGAGGTTGTGCGTTGCCCACCCGGGTGGACGCCGCCGATCGCACCAGTCGTCGATCACCACGAGCATGACCACCGCCGCGGAGCGCTCGTCGCGGACGCCCCAGCTCCCTCCATGGCGAGGTCGGCGACGGAGTGGAGGTACCTCTACCACCACCGCGTGACGGGGGAGCTGCGCACGCAGGTGCCGCCGATGGACCTCGAGCTGCTGCAGGACGTCGTTCAGCGGTCCACGCGCCACCAGCAGCTCCTGCGAGCTCGGGTGCGTCGCGCACAGGCGGGCCGCGACGACGTGTCGGCCTCTGCGGTCGAGTACCTGCGCTTTTCGCGCGCGTTCGCAGCCGAGAGCGCCCAAGCGCGGGCGGAGCACCTCGCCGCCGCCGCCATCCAGCGCAGGTTCCGCGCGCGGCGCACGCTGCGGCTGGTGCGCCGCCTGCTGCTCCAGAGCCGGCGCGCGGTCGCCGTGCAGCGCGCGTTCCGAGCTCAGCGGGCACGGCGCCACGCGTCCGCGCTGGACCACCGCAGGCGGAGCGCGGCCGCGATCCAGGCGGCGTGGCGAGGCTTCTCGACTCGCCGGCGTGAGCAGGTCGGCGGACCCGTGCACGCGGAGCGCGCGCGCTGTCGCCGCCGTCTTGGCGCCGCTCGGACGATCCAGCGCGTGTTCCGCGGGCTCGTGGGCCGGCGCACGGCGCTGCTGGAGGCGCTGCGTGGCCGCGTGGCGCTCCGGCGCTTCGCCCGGTCGTCCGCGTGGGCGTCCGTGCTGCCGCCGACGAGCGCGGCCGACTGGCAGCAGCTGTGCGCGCGGTCGAGCACGCGCCGGTCGCTGCTGGCGTGGGACGAGCTCCGCGCGCCCCGCGAGCTGCTGCTGGGCCTGCCGTTCTACCGCCACCACGCGACGCGCGCGTGCTCGTGGGAGCCGTCGGCGGCGTGGCGAGCGCGCGACCGCGAGGCGTTCGAGGCGCGCCGGCAGCGCTGGGCCTGGGGGTACTCGGCCGCGACGGAGCGCGCGGCGAGGGCGCTGCAGCGTCTGTGGCGGGCGCGGGCGGCGCGCGTGGCGCTGCGTGCGGTGCTGTCGGCCATGCGCCTCATGCGGCGCTGCGAGCGCGCGTACCTGGAGGACCCGACGAGCCTCGTGGCGCTGGGCAACTACGCGCTCTTCCTGCTCGCGGTCGCGCACGACGGCGAGCGCGCGCGGCCGCTGTTGGCGCGTCTGCGGCGCGCCATGGAGCAGCGCGGGCCCGACGTGCCGTTCGTGCTGCTGGCGTGCGCGCTGTCGGCGTACGTGGCGCAGGAGGCAGACGCGCAGGAGGCGAGCGAGCTCGTGGCGCGCGCGCGGGCGCTGGACCCCGCGCTCGCGAGCTTCCGGGTCGCGCTGCTCGGCTTCTTCCGGCCGCAGGCGCTCGTGCACCCGGGCAGCTGCGCGGCGAACGTCAACTACGCCGCGTGTCTGCAGTGGCTGGTCGCGGCGGGCGCCTCGGACGCCACGGAGCTCGCGCAGCTCGACGGCGCGCAGGAGCACTACATGCGCGCGCTCGCGGCGGACCCTCGGCGGCGAGGGACGCTGCAGCTGCTGCAGGACGTGCTGGACCGCCGGCGCGCGATCCTCCGGCGGCAGCGGCCGAGGAGGAGGAGAAAGAGGAGGAGGCAGGGCCAAGGCCAATGCCAAGATACGGGGCCTGCGGACGAGGAGGACGCCGAGGACGAGGGCGAGTTGGACGCGCACGAGGCGTTCCGGCGGTGGCAGGCGCAGCAGGCGGCGCGGGAAGACGAGGAGCGCGCGCGCGCGCTGGCGGCGCAGCGGGACCGCGACGCGCGCGAGGCCGCCGCCGTGCGGATCCAGGCGCGCTACCGACGGCGGCGCGCGCAGCGGCAGACGCGCCGGCTGCGGCTCGAGCTGCGCCGCGCCGCCGCCCACGCCGAGCAGGCCACGGCGCGCGCCGTCCACGCCGCCGTCTCGCGCGCGTTCGACCTCGTGGAGGCGGCCGCGAGCGCCGGGAAGCGCAAGGCCAAGGCCAAGGCCAAGGACACGACGGCACAGACGCTCAGTCTGCCGGTGGAGCGGCTCGAGGCCGTGTTCGCGGCGCTCGTGGGCGGGTCGGAGGCGGGGGCGACCGAGGGCGGGGAGCGGTCGCCGGCGGCGCTGGCGGCGGCGTTCGCGCGGACGCACCGAGGCGCCAGACATGCGAACGTGCTCGACGTCTGCCGCTTCGTGCACGCGACGCCGGCGCTCGAGGCGGCCGTCGACGTCGGCGACGGGTAGCAAGCAGGAAGCGGACGGTGGCGGATGGGCACGAGCCCTAGCGGCGGACCACGGCTCTGTTCATTGTGCGGCTCTGGGGTCAAGGGCGTCGGCGATGTCGTCATTGTCGGCACGCTCTGGTCTGGCTCGGGTGTCATAGTACACTCAGTTGGAGGGTTTGTTGGGAGGATTGAAGTCCTCAGTGTCTTGGTCTGGTTGAAGTTTCAGTTTTTAATCTTATTATAGTCCTGTTTCCAAAGTAAAAACCTCAGTACAGTACCGGACATGTACTTGAAGTATACAGTAGTATCGGTTTTTGTTTTGGATATTACTTCGTGTACTGTAACATATATATATATATAATCATTTAAATGGTCAAGGCACCACCCGTGGAGCTCAGGTCTCCCAATTGGATCCAGGAGGGCGAAACAGCAGCACTTAGAACTGCTGGGCTGCTGCATCCGCTGCCAAGCTGGCTGAAGGTCTGCAAGTGGCCTACAGTTGACGATACCGTCCCGACTGATTGTCTTACTCAGTATGGAGTGTACGACGAAACAGACTCCATCAAGTGCTCTGAGGGCTTATAGATGACAAAATAATGAAGGTGATAAAGTGGCAGTGCGGCGTCGGAAAACAAAAGTGCAACGTTGGAGCATCTATGCGCTTTCTGGACTGTGGCAGGAGACGGCAGTAGTATGAAATATCTAAATCGAAAGATCGCGAAATATTAAACTTAATACTGACGTTTCGCCTCTTTGTCAAAAAGTGTCCCATACAATGCTCAATACACTGTACTCTTCTGTTGTACAATTTGCAAACTTTGCAGTCGCGAAGTTTCTGGCCTCCAGCGAGCTTCTTGTGTTTTTCCTCTCGCCTTCCCGAAAGAACGCAGGAAAGGTCTGGGACATTTAGAATGGCCAGGCTTCACTATTGGGATTTGTATGCTCTGCCAGGTGATTTTTTTGGAACCAGTCGTGACGCTGACAGTGTTGACGACGAACGGAATGACCTGGCCTGAAAGGGCATTCATCATGCACGCTTAATGCGCTTATTCGCGTTGCGATTAGCTCCCATGATTTGAAGCTAGGAGTACAGGTAGGCGGTTTTTCAGCCCGAAACTACTCTCACCACCTGGCATGATCCGATCCCATGTAATTCCGTATGGTTGGCATGATAATGACTGTGCGTTTAGATTCAGTCTGGTTGACGCCGGGTTTAGGTCTGGATCTCGACATTTTTTTGTTTTGTTTTCAGTTTTCAAAATACCCACCAAAATAAAAAAGACAGCCCCAAGTTGTTGACTATGTAGGATTCCGTTGTCCGTGTCAATAGCCCGCACTCTCCCCGTGCCTGGACGACCAAAACTGACTTCTTCCTATACAAACCCCAAGCTTCTTCTTTTCCTGTCTGTGCTAAACGCCGTCGTTCGTTCCGCCCACTCCCAAATCCAATTGCCACAATTCCCACTATAAAAAAAAGAAAGAAAGCACCAGCGGCTTCGCATCTCGCCGCCGCCTTATTCGCCGACGCCACAGCCCGATTTCCCTCGGAGAAAAGCCCGGCGCGCTCCGTCCGTCCGTCCGTCCGTCCGTCCCTCTCCTCCCTCCCCACTGCGCGAGTCCCCAGGCGCCTCCTGCTCTAGGGCTCCTTCAGGCTCCTTCAGGCTCCCTAAGGGCATCTTCCGGGCTCCCTAAGGGCTCCTTCTCTAGGCTCCTCCAGCAGAGCTCGTGCAGGGCGTGGTGGCGACCATGGCGGCCATGCTCAAGGGCAAGTACATGCCGCTGAGCGAGGCGGACGTGAGCCCCGTGCGCGTGGCCTCGTACGACGGGCAGCACATCCGCGTGTCGAGCGCGGCCTGCGGCGCGGACGCGCGCTTCGTGATGGGCAACTATTTGGGCGGTGGCATCGCCGGCGTCGTGTACGAGGCCTACGACAAGCGCGCGCGGCGGCACGTGGCCATCAAGATCCTCAACCCCGTCGGCTACAAGCTCACGCCTCCCGCGACGCTTCGGCGCGGAGAGGTCGTGCGCCGCGGCGCGCCCGTCGTCGGCCACGTGCGCGGCATGACGCTCGACAATGTCTACTGGGTCAGCCTGCCGCACCGCCGCGACCTCATCCCGTGCTACGCGCTCGCGCCCTCGGCCGCCTCCTCCTCCTCCTCCTCCTCGTCCCCTTCCTCTTCGTCCATGCCGCCCTTCCCGGCGTCGTTCGCTAATAATAGCTCGGCGGCCACAGGACCGGCTGCGGCAGGCCCGTCGCCGGCCGCGCTGCGCGAGCTCACGCTCGAGATGTGCGTCTCGCTCTGGCTGCTCGACCACGACGACGACGAGCTGCTGGACGACGACGACGCCGACGCGGCCGCGCGCCGCCGCAGAGACCTGGCCTCGCGCGAGGACCCCGTGCACGACTCGGCCTCTCCGATCGACGGCGCGCTCTCGCCGGCGCGGCGCCGTGGCCACCGGCACCAGCACCAGCACCCCGCGCCGGCGTCCCTGTCGCAGCGCGGGCGGCCGCAGGACGAGCAGAAGGCGTGCGAGCAAGGCGACCAGGCTGCCGCGCTCAACCCGCAGGACATGGAGGTGGACAGCCGCCGCGTGGGCGACTACGACAAGGAGGACGACGGGCGCGAGGACGGCGCGCCGCTCACCGGCGGCGAGGCCGGGCGGCGGCGACGGCGCGGCCCGCACCACCTGCACCGCTACATGCACAGCGACCAGGTGGTGGTCAAGAACGGCATGGCGTTCACGATCCCGCGCATGCCGGCCAAGTTCCGCAGCTTCCTGCGCGCGCGCAAGACGATCTACCGCGAGATCGCGCACATGCACAAGCTGACGGGCAACTCGGTATCGGGCGACCAGATCGGCGGCGGGCACGAGAACGTGCTCAAGCTGTTCGACGTGCTCGAGCTCGTGCAGCCGTCCAAGAGCACCATCTTCCTCGTGCTCGAGCTGGCCTACGGCGGCGAGCTCTTCGACCGCATCCGCGGCGACCAGGGCGTGGACGAGGCCGTCGCGCGCACGTACGTGGCGCAGCTGCTGGCCGGCGTGCTCTACTGCCACCAGCTCGGCATCGTGCACCGCGACCTCAAGCCCGAGAACCTGCTGCTGAGCGAGACGGACGTGCTCAAGATCGCCGACTTTGGCCTCTCGGCGCACTTTATCGCCGCCGTCAGCGGCACCAGCAGCGCCGCCACGAGCGAGGCCATGGAGGTGGACGACGACGCGTCGACGTGCCCCGCCGACAACGACATGGGCGCCTCGAGCCGCCTGCTGGCGCCGCCCGGCGCGCGCTTCCGGCGGCTCAACTCGATCGTCGGCTCGCCGCACTACGTGGCGCCCGAGGTGCTGCAGAACGCGCGCTACGGCTACGACGGGCGCAAGGCCGACATGTGGTCGATCGGCGTCATTTTGTACGGGCTGCTGGTCGGCAACCTGCCCTTCGGCAAGGACCTGGCCACGTGCCCGCGCTACCTCAAGTTCTGCGAGTGGGTGCGCTCGCTGCCGAGCGACCCGCACTCGGGCAAGCTCGTTTTCCAGCCCGAGCTCTTCCAGCCCGGCTCGGTGCGCCTCGTGGCCGCGAACGCGCCCGGCTCCGCGCAGGGGGCCTTGGCCGCCGGCTCGGCTTCGTCGGCGTCGGACGCGTCCCAGCCGCCGCCACTCCACCCCGGGTACCAGGGCGCGTCGCCCATGCTCGGCATGGTGCTCTCCAGCTCGAGCATGCTCAGGAACAGCGGCGGGCAGGCGGGCGGCGTGTCCATCCCGCCCGTGGCCCCGGCGGTCGCCCGCATGCGCAGCGGCGGCGGCCTGAGCCCGAGCAGCCACAGCAGCAGCGGCGGCGGCAGCAGCAACAACCCCGACGCGACGAGCGTGCTGGTCGCCAACGGCGCCGTGGGCCGCCGCGGCAGCCGCGTCGTGTCCTTCCCGAGCTGGTTCTTCCCCGCGCGGCTGTCTCCGGCCGCTGTGTTCCTCCTCGCGAGCCTGCTGCACCCAGACCCGGCGCGCCGGTACTCGTGCGAGGACGCGTCCAAGTCGGCCTGGCTCGCCGACGCCTCGAGCTGCGGCAGCAGCTCCTCCTCCTCCTCGACATGAAGCTCCCGCTGGCGCTCGCATGCCTCCCTATATATCCAGCCCCTACCTGAAGGAGCGACCCGAGACCCTCCACCACCACTAAGCTATCGTCCGTACCCTAGATAAACACCCGCAATCGCTCCGATGCATGTAATATGACGCTTTCACTCAGACATGCGGTGTTAAAAGAGAGCCCATCGGTTGAAAGACTGTATCGTGTAGGGCTTATACTTGTTGCGGCCACAGTACTGTACTTGCCACTTCGTCTCTGGACCGGTATGGTAGTACCATCACACAACTATAATAATCTCGTCCATGATGGCGGCCGGCAGCGCGGATCTGCGCGCGGCGCTGCGCTCGCAGCTGCTGTGGCCGTTCGCGTTCGCGTCCGCGGACCCGCAGGAGGTGCGCTGCCTCGTGGAGGACGCGGACGACCCGGCGCGCGTGGACGAGTGGGTCGTGCGGCGCGTCCCGGGCCGGCGGCGGCCTCCGTCGCGCGCTCGGCCCAGGGACGACGCGCAGCGACCGCGGCCCGCCCTGTCGCCCCCGTCGGGGCTTGAAGCGCTGCTGGACACTGAGCTGCGTGGCCAGCGCCCGTCCGGACCCCTGGGCGACGAATCTTCCGGCTGTGGACCCCGGGAGGAGGCAGCGCAGGTGGTGATGACCATGGCAATAGGACCCGACGGGTCCGATAAACTAACACTTTTGCACGCGATGCTCCTGTGTACGCAGACGCTGCTACCGCCGTGGCAGGTGCTGGAGCGGCTGTATAGCGACATACCAGAGCACTCGGTGGAGGAGGCGGAGCCGGCCGCGATCCAGCGCGCGCTCGCGGCTCGAGCAGCCCAAGCCAGCAACGCGCACTTGAGCGCTCTGCGCGGCGTCGTCCGCGGCGTTGGCGGCGGCGAGAGCGCGCGGTCCGGCGCTGGAGAGCAGGGAGAGCGCGACCTGCTGGCCGTGTTCGAGTACGAGGCCCAGAGCCTGCAGGACGTGCTCAAGTACAACCGCCACCTGCTCGACGGCGGCGACGCACCCGACAGGGACGGCCCGGGCCGCGCGCTCCCCGACGCCCGGATGCGCTTTGTCGTCTTCCAGCTGCGCGACGCGCTGCGCTTCCTGCACGGCCGCGGCATTGCGTGCGGCGGCTTCTCACCCAGTGACGTCTTGCTGACGGAGACGCTCTGGGTCCGGCTCGGCGCTCTGCCGCTTGTCGCCGCTCTCGCCATCGACTCGCACGACGAGCAGGAGCAGCCGTCCATACAAGAAGAGAGAGCAACGTTGCGCTACTATATGGATGTGGAGACCGCCTCGCGACGGTCGCTCACGGAGAGCTGGTGCGCGGGCGACGTGAGCAACTTTGAGTACCTGATGGCGCTCAACACGGCCGCGGGGAGACGCATGGTGCGCTGACGCCTTGCTGCTTGCCTGGCGCTCATGGTTCCCGCGGGCGACTGACCTGTGGCGGCTGCCCTGACCTGTAGGTGGACAGCGTGTTCCACCCGTTTCTGCCGTGGGTCGCCGACTTCAGCGAGCCCATGGGCGGGTGGCGCGACCTCTCCAAGAGCAAGTTCCGGCTCAACAAGGGCGACAAGCAGCTCGACCGCACCTACGAGAGCAGCCTCGTGCCTCATCATATCACGGAGAGGTGCGTCATGCGACGGCGGGACTCTTGTATCGTCTTGGTCGCCGTATTCTCATCCCCCAACGCGGCTGTGGACCTGTCTAGCCTGTCCGAGATCACGTACTACATCTACATGTCGCGCCGCACCCCGATGGCGGTATTGCGCAAGGTCGTGCGGTCCAACTTCCAGCCAAAGGAGTACCCGTCCACTCTAACGCGCATGTACGAGTGGACGCCCGACGAGTGCATCCCAGAGCTGTTCACCGACCCGAGCGTCTTCGCCTCGCTGCACGGAGCCGGCGTGATGGACGACCTCGCGCTGCCAGCATGGTGCACGACGCCCTCCGAGTTTGTGACGGCGCATCGCGCGATGCTCGAGAGCCCCCACGTGTCGGCGCGGCTGCACGCGTGGATCGACTTGAACTTTGGCGTCGCGTTGGCTGGCGACGACGCTGTTCGCCAGAAGAATGTGCCGCTACAGGTGCAGAGCGCGACTTCGCAGCACGTTGGGAAGAGCGCGGGCTTTGTGCAGCTCTTCCGGACACCGCACCCCCAACAGAGGCGGCAGCGAGACTCACAGTCATTGTCTCCAAGCACCCATATGAGCTCCATGGAAGCCGATCGCCCTGGTGCTGGGACTAGCGACTCCCGCGCTTCTCCACCAGGGATGTTGAAGTCAATCCCAAGGCAGGACAGCTACCGGCAGAACGAGCTCAAGCGGCAGGTCGCTCACATGCTCTCTCGAGCGACGCAGCTGGTCTCAGATACGCAGAGCGACGGCGGGAACTCCCCGCTCTCGTTCCCTCAGGGCGACGACTCTGGCCGTTTCGGACTCGCCAACTCGTTCACGGGCAACGTAGTGAACCAGAGCGTCTCCCCGGTCGGGCTTGCTGGTGGCGTCGCGAGTACCATGGCGCCAAGTGTGCCTGGGGGAACGTCGTCGTCGTCGCCGTCCGACTCGAGAAGTCAGCTCATGATGCGGAGCTTCAAGCAGCGGAAGAAGAGCAAGTCGCGCGCCAAGGCCTCTTCCAGCGACGCGATACCGTCTCCTACCGCGGCGGACCGAGGAGACCCGGGAGGGTTCCGCGCGGCCAACAACATGTCCCGGCTTGCGACTGTCATCCCCAACTTCTTCCACGCTGACGGCTCCAATGCGTCTGGCAACGGATCTGCAGGTGGTGGCGCGAGCACGTACAACAACGGCGGCGGTGGTGGTGGCGGCGGAATGGCGCCAATGACGCTGTCTATTCCAGACCCGGCGGCACCCAGTGCTATGATGGCCTCGTCTCCGACAGCGCTGTCACCTACGAATTCCTCTGGAGGTGAGTTGGCGTCCGGTCCACCGAGGTTATTGAACATCTCGACGCCTCGCGGGTTCGGCCACCACGGAGGGAGTGGCGCGGGCAGCGGCGCCTTGAGCGGGACGCACCAGAGCCACCACACCCGCCACACATCACTCGGAGGCGCCAGTCCATACCAGAACTCTGGCGGCTCCCACCTCCTTCGCGACCTGTGGCAGCAGCTGAGCAAGCCGGAAGACGACGGAGGCGCCGCTAGTGGCAAAGGAGGCGACCACCTCGCCGAACTCGCCGGGTTCGGGCATTCGCTCGGTGGAGAGTCGATGGACTGGAGCGACATGGAGACCAACGAACTGATCGACGAGCTTGATCTACAGCTGCTGCAGTTGTCGCTGCCGATCCCCTTGCCGACTGGCAATGCGTTCCAGTCGCAGACTGCTAACAAGAGCGATGCAAAATCTCTTAGACGCAAAGTGAGCCGAGAAGCGGGTGGCATCTCGACTGAACAAGGTGACGAAGCCAGCGCAGACGATGGTGTCGGCCTCGAAATGCCGCTGAATCAATTCCTCCCGACGACTGATGCTGATGACGCGTTCGTTGAGCCCGCGTATCGCCTACCGCCGAAGCTTCTGGAAGAGGTGTGCCGCTGTGGGATGTGCTTTGCTTGACCATATTGACTCTGGCGGTCGTGCTAATCCCTGTGTTGCTAGCATTTCCCGGCGGCACGGCAGATGTCGCCTTTTGACCGCGCACGAGCTGCCGACTTCTTCGCTCTTGGCTGCGCCATCGCCGAGATTTATTCGCACGAGCCGCTGTTTTCCCAGCGATCGGTCGTCGACTACTTAATGACGTACGTGAACGGCCCCGAGTCTCAGTCGGCACCAGCTACGGAAGCTCGAAAGAGTGGCGACGGCGACGGGTGGCTTGGCGATGTGACGGCTGCAATGCTAGGACCGTCGCGGCCTTCCGACTCGGAGACCTTGCCGTGGAACTCGCTCATCCTCCAGAAACTCGTGGGGCTGCCATTCAACATCAAGGTGCGCTCGTACAATGCGCTGGCCTTGAAGGTGGTGACGAATGCGTCCCGCTCAACGTGGTGTTGCGCCTATTGAATGCTGCAGCACGCCGTGCTGGCACTGATCCATCCGGACCCATGGGTGCGCCTGTCGCGAATTGGTGTCCTCGACGGAGACGAAGCGTTCTCGACTCTCCCATCGGCTTGTTCTGAGCCTACCGCTGCAACGATAGCTCTTCGGTCAGCCAACATTGGCCAGGTCGATGACTACACACCTCCAAGCTCGCCGATCTTCCCCGCTGCATTCAAGCTGCTTGACCAGTACTATGCGCAGCTGCATCTCGCACGCGAGTGGGGGCACCAGTTCTCCGCGACGAGGGCCTTCCTGTCGGCCGTCGCTCCATTGAACCCAGCATCCATCGACGCGGACTCCTCTCCGCCACGACCGGCGCTTGCGCCTCTACACTGGGGCTTGCTCGAGCCGGTGCTGTCACGGTTCTTCTCGCTGTCGAGCTCCTCTTCCTCGTCAAGCTGGAGCCTCAACGACGACAGCAGCGGGAAGAACGCAGGCGTAGAGAAGAGCGGTGTCGACCGCGTCGTCGCGGCGGTCGTGTTCCTCCTCCCGGCCCTCGTCCGGTCTGGCGCTGCTGCCCCGGGCAGATCGGGACCGTCGATCGTCCGTCTGGACGACATCGTGCGGGTCTATGAGAGCGCCGAGCTCGGGTTCGTGCTCAAGATCTGCCTCGCGTCGCCGGACGTGCTGCGGTCGCTCATTGAGGCGTTCGGCGCCGCGGCGTTCATCGACCAAGTGCTCCCTATTGTGATCGAGTGGCTCGCGTCCGGGTCAGCCACTTCCGACCGTGCGTCCGGCCTCGTCGCCAGCAGTGCAGTCTCGTCCTGTCGTCTGCAGCCACTGTTCGCGACCGAAGCCTGCAGCCTGGCGGCCGTCTCGCTCGGCGAGCTAGCAGCGCCGTCCCTGCTTGGCGCGTCGCTGACTACAAAGTACGTGGCGCCGCAGCTGCTGCAGGCGCTCGGGAAGACCAAAGCCAAGTGGAACAAGCTCGCAAGCTCCAGCACCGTCCGGCGCAGAGACACGGCCGCGTCGGCCGAAGCGGAGGGGATGCACATGACCATGATGGCCAAAGCGAGTCTGTACGAGCCGCACCACGTCGCGGATGCGCTGCTGCAGCTCTGCCGCGAACTCGGCGACTCTTGTGTCGTCAACCTGCTGCTGCCGCATGTGTTCGCCGTACTTCCGCGGCTCGTACTGCTCTCGGAATCCATCGGCGCGGTGCGCATCGAAGGCGTCCCGGTGAGTATGCGCGTTGGCATCGATTGCATGTCGTAGTTCGGGATCTGACGCGTTGGACGGGTGCTCTTGTGCGTGGGCGTGACTTAGGAAGAGCTCGGGAGAGAGATTTACGTCATCTTCCGCGTGCTGCGCCACGTCGTGCGCACGTTCGGCGAGTCTTCAGGCTCCACCATCTCGTCATCTTCCGCCTCGTCATCACCGGCGTCCTCGACCGCAGCGGCGACGCTGCAGCGTGAATTCCTCCGACGAACGCCCTCGAACCTCGTGGACCTGCTCGCGCAGGTGCAGCCGCCGTTCTTGCACCCGCGCCTGGCATCTGCCGTCGTTGCCGCCGCCTCGACCAGCGGCGCGGACGCGTTCGGAGCGGCAGCAGCAGCAACAGCAGCCTCGTCTGCAGGCGCCAACAGCAAGAAGAAGGCGGTGCTGCGCCATCTCTCGGAGCTCAAGGACGCAGCTGCGCGGCAGGAGCTACGCGCGTTCACCGTCGTCGGACTTGCACGTACGCTGGTCGCGCTGTGCCAGCGGGTCGGCGCGGACGCCACGCTCTCCGAGCCCTCGCTGCTGAGCGGCGTCAACAGGTTCCTCATGCGCTGCGCTGAGGTCTACGTAGACCTGGAGGTGTCCAACTTCCAGTGGCACGTGGCCAGCGAGCTCGTGTCGGAGCTCTGCGTGCCGCTGCGCCAGCTCCTGGGCCGCGAGCTGTTCGACAAGCACGTGCCCGTGGTCGCCAGCTCGTCGGTGCTCCAGCTGCTGCTGCTGCCGATCGGACAGGACGCGGCGAGCGGAAAGGCCTCCAACAAGCGCGCGTCCAAGCCGTTCATGACCGCTCCCGACCAGCGAATCGCGCTGCCCAGACGCGCGCCGGCGTCCGAATCGACGAAGGAGCGCCTTGCCGTGTCGGACGACCTCGTTCTGTCGCCGACGCACGCAGAAACGGCGACGCCACTGGCCCCACAGCCGACGAGCGAGTTGGACCAGCTCTTGCGGTTCGCGTATCGGTCCGTGCGGCTGCACGGCGTGCGCACCACCAGCTTCCTGCACGTGCCTCGCCTCACGCAGTACCCGGAGGACGTGAGCGACGCGCTGTTCGCTCTGCAGGAGGAGAAGCGCCAGCGCCGCGCCGCCGCCACCGCCCACGCCTCGGACAGCGCGGGCCGGACGGAGCAGGTCTGGCTGCGGCCCGTGGTGACGCGGCCGTTCCAGTCCAAGGCCGAGCTGGCGAGCGACGGCGGCAGCGACGCGCGCTCTCCTTCCTTGGGCCCCATCTCGCGCTCGGCCAGCGCTGGAGCCGCCCAGCAGTTCGGCCTCGGCGCGTCGTGGGCGATCAGCGGAGAGGTCCGAGACGCTCTTTACGCGCACTCGAGTGGCGTCCGCGCGCTGGCCGTGGACGCGCGGGAGCGCCTCGTGTTCTCCGGCAGCAAGAAGGGCTCCTGCCGGGTGTGGCGCGTGTCGGGGCGGCCTAGCAGCGCGTCCGGCGCCATCTACACGCCCGGCCCCGTGACGACCGTCGCGAGTCTGAACGACGGGCGCCACGCGCTCGCGGCGGAGAGCGCGTGCGTCCACGTCTGGGACCTCGCGACGAGCCACGTGGGTGTCAAGCTGCCGTTCAAGACGCTGGGCGAGCCGGTGGCGTCCCTCGCTCTTTTGGGCGCTCCGGCGTCGGCCCCGCTGTGGGGCTCGTCCGCATCGCTGTCGTCGACCGGGGGCTGGGCGGCCAGCAGCGTCACGAGCGCTGGCGACTTCGCGGTGGCGACTCCGCGGCGCGTGTTCGGCGTCGACCTGCGGGCTCCGAAATCGATGTGCGTCGTGGCCGAGTGGCGCGTGGACGCGCTCTTGGGGTCGCAGGCTCCGTCTGCCGGCATCTCGGCGGTCGCGACGGTCGTCGACGCGTCCAGCGGCGTCGCCTACGTCGCGGTTGGCGCGGCTGGCGGCTTGGTGACGCTGCTGGACCCCCGGACAGGGCGCCAGGTCGGCAAGTGGCAGGCGCTTGACAGCGGCAGCGGCAGCAGCGGCCACAGCGGCGGCAGCAGCAGCGCTGGAGGCGGCGGCATGGGCGGAGGCGCGGGCTCTGGCAGCGCCGGTGGGTCCGGCGGTGGGAGCAGCAGCAATAATGGCGCGCGGGTCGTCAAGCTGCAGCAGATCTCGCCGGCGCTGCTGCTGGTGGTCGGCAGCGAGCGCGAGGCACGCGTGTGGCAGCTGCGACTGCGCTCGCAGGCCAAGCCGGTGCTGCGCCAGGTCGTGTCGGGCATCCCGGAGAGCGTGGCCGAGTCGCAGGTGACGGTAATGCCGGCGGTGGCGGACGACGAGCGAGCGGCCGCCGTGCTGCTCGTCGCGAGCGGCTCCAAGCTGCTGACCGCTCGACTGGCGACCGGCAAGCCGGACAGCGAGCTCGTCGGCGGGGAGCCGCCATCTGTGACGCGCGCCGAACCGTGGCAGCTGATGGAGAGCTCGGCGGCCGCGTCGATCTCCTCGGGCTCGGCCTCGCTGTCGACGCCCTCGCCCGCGTCCGCCAAGATGAGCAAGAGCAAGGCCGCGGGCCGCAGCGTCGCCGTGCTGCCGCTGCGCCAGCTCGTCCTCGTCGGCACGGACGACGGCTGGCTCAAGTGCGTGCTCTGACAGGTCGGCGTCGACGGTGTGGCTGGGTCATTGCGCCTATTGTATATCGGTAGCTGTAATACACGTAAAATGGGTTATTGATAATTGCAACTTTCAAGCCTTCGATATTTTCTCTCCCGTGAGAAACTAAAATTTTAACAAAATCGATTTAGAATACGGTATTCCTACCTACAGTAATGGCGTACCGTAGAGTGACGTGAGATTTTGAAGCTCAGTGTGCGAAACTTCAGAAAGAAGCCTTCGCATGGCTTCTTAGTTCACGTGTATCAAAAAGAGTGCGTCTTTTTATCATAGAATTACAAATGCGCGCGGCGAACAAGAGTGCTCTACGGCGGAGCACCGACCGACCCTCTACGTCTGCGCCCGCGTCGATCGCTCGCTCTTGACCCGCGCGTCGGCTCAAAACACAAAAAAGGAAGCTTGGGGATTCGGCCATGTCCTCCGTGCAGCCAGTGCTAGCGCCCCCTTCGTCCGTCGGCTCGCTCGCTTTCAGCCAGTCCGATCTCCCAACCCGTGGTGGTCGCTCTAGTTGAGGCCCTTGGCCTCGTTGATGACGTTCTTGTGCATCACGGCGATCTTGCGGCGGTGCGAGGACCAGTCGGCGCCCTCGTCGGCCGTGTAGCGGAAGAGGTCGCCGCGCTTCTCCTTGGTCCACGCGACGTCCGGGCCCTTGGTCGACATGCGCAGGACGTGGGCCGTGGCGAGACCCGAGGCGAGCACGCACGTGGCCATCACGGGCCAGGCGCTCTTGTCGCCGAGCCAGACCTGGGACACCGAACGGGCAGCGCGAGCAGACATCTTGAGGGGAGGAGGGGGAGGGAGGAAGGGAGGTGGGGCTTGGCGGGCTTGGGCGGCAAATTCCGGAATGGAATGGCCTGCGGGAGCGACGGAAGGGGGCGGCGGAAGGAGCAGGCTGGGCGGTGACTCGAGGCGGTGGCGGCTCCCAATCGAGTGGAGAGGTTGCGCCGCATTGGCTGACGTCACCATATTGCGGAATTCATTTTTAAATAGCCCTTTCATAATGAATTCAAATATTTCGTGAAAGTAAGGTAAATTAAGCTGTGTTTTCTTATACACTTTGCAATATTATTCGAGTAAGACGATTGGATGGCGCTGGATCTATGACACAAACAAGACGGCGCCCTGTCTCCCCACCGTGTTGGGTAAGCCGCTGGCTCCTGCCCAGTGGGGGGCGGCGGCCCAGTGCCCTCCACTCCCTCTGAAGAGGCCTATGCCGCCATTTCTCGCAGCGCGCTGGGGCCCTGGACGCATTGCGGGCGACAATATGGAGCGTGGAGCGAGCGGTTGGCAAGGCGGGGGATGTGGTCCGCCGGCCACGTACGTACGTGGACGATTTCAGCCGTTTCACTTCAGAAATCCGAGACGCCATACAAACTCCAAGTGCGCGTGGCTGGTGTTAAATCGGCTTCGCGCGTGTCTAACCGACGCGCGCAAAGATACGCTGGGGCGTTAAATGCGGTGCGTTGAGAGCTTGCCCGGACACTTGCGCTCAGTATGGCAATGTTAAATGCGTGCGTCTAACATGAGTCCCGCGTTGCGTATCTTTGCCGGAAGGCTACAGTCTCTCGGTCGACTATCAAGATGGTTGTTGAAGCGCTCCGCTGCCCGCGGCCTCTAAGCGCCGCCAACAGCCGGTGACGACGCGTCGCTGTCGGTCTCCAGCGGCTTGTTGGCGTCGCTGGCCACCGCCTTGAGCCCCTTCCCGCTTTCCTCGCCCTCCTCGTCGTCGCTGTGGTCCATGAAGAGCAGCGGGAACATGCCGAGGAGGCAGCCGAGCGTGATGCCGCCGGCGGACGCGGCGAAGTTGGCCCAGTGCGTGATGGCCATGTTGGCCTGCGCCTTGGACAGCTGCGGGTCCGGGATGCCCGCGCGACGCGCGAACTGCTCGATGATGCCGCCCAGGCTGAGCCCCACGACGTCCGCCACGGTGTTGCCGAGCGCCGCGGCGCACAGCATGGACATGGCGTACGCCTCGTGGAAGTGGACCTCGATCATGTCGCCGGCCGCCAGCATGATGATGTTGTCCACGAACCCGAAGCCCACGAACGGGATGGCCGAGCCGATCATCACGAGCTTGAGCTGCTGGTTCGTCGGCCGCGCCGTCGAGTGCTTGTCCGGGCTCGCCGCCACCGCCTTGAGTCGGAACCGCGACGACAGCAGCGAGCGCACCTCGAGCGAGCTCAGCTTCCCGTCCCGGTCCTTGTCGGCCTCGCGGAACGCGCGCTCCAGCTGCTGGCTCAGCACCGCTGGGTGCACGCGGCGCAGCAGCCGCTGCCGCTGCTCGATCCGCGCGCCGCGGAGCTGCTTGGCGCTCGCGGCCATGGCACTGCGCACCTTCTTGCGATGCGCTGCCGCCGCGCTACTGCTGCTGCTGCTGGAGGCGCCCGTGGGCGGTCGCTGCCGCTTGTCTTGCTGCTTTGCGGCTGCGGACACGGCCGAAGACGACGCGACGGCTCCGCGGTGGACGGACGCCACGGGCAGCGCCAGTGCCCCAGAGCCGGCGCGGGTCACGCTAAGGCGGCTCATGAGCTGTCGCAGCTGGCGCATCCTTGGTGGCGGTCGAATCTATCGTGGCAGTGAGCCTGCTGCGATGCAGGTCTGAGGATGAAGCACTACTGACGCGGGGACTGGGCGTTCGTCGAGTGCAGGGACTTGTCGAGAGAGCGAGTGGCGCCGCAGAGTGTTGCATTTCGACCCAGTTCAGCAGCGCCGGCTATAATTATACGCTCGGCTATTGGCGCTCACAACGCCGACAACGACACCGATCCGATACAGCAAAGTACGGCAGATCCTCAGAACCTCCAAGGCCTCCACCCCAATCTTCGCGTCCTGAGTTTCAGCTGGTAGAGAACTCGCGTCGATACACAGTGCGTCTACCTATAGATAGCGCTGCGCTCGGGTAAGTGCAGAAGCTGAAGAATGAGTTTGGAATCAGAGAAAAGGATGAGGCTGGACGACAGTGGGCCACGAGCCAACCCCACTTGGATTGGGATCCGGTCTTCCTCCTTTGCTGCATCCCAGGGTTTCATATTAATACCCTCAAGGCATTGTGTCAAAAATGATCGAGGACTTCACCAGCAATCGACTTGAGCAGCTTGTGGTGGTTGACTCGTCAATGTCGGGCTACGATATGCTGGTGATGCCAACTGGAGTCCAAGAAACATCGCTTCTGCATCAAACAGGATAGCTGCTCGAAGACCTCTAGCAGCGAAATCAACCAGGGCATTGGTATCGAAGGGTTGAAGTGAACCGGTCCAGTCGGATTCGGTATTTGTGGCTCGGTTTCGTGCTTGGGAGATGGCAAGTCTCGAAATGCTCGTGGGCGAGGGAAAGAATGTGTGAACACTGGCCAAAGCTCGGCAACATGGCAATCGGAGCACATTATGTGAGTATCAGAGGCTGGTACTTTCCTCGCCCTTTTGCTTTTAGTCTTCAATGTGTGTGAACATTGCGCTGCTCCTGCTCACGGCAGCCCGAACGGCAGAATCACGCACGTTGCCGTGTGCCGAGAGCCTGAAGTATGGCTGGAAGTACGACTGCGATCGCGTCGTCTTGTCCGACGAAGGTGAAACGATGTGTGGAGTCGAGGTCGGGCCGCTGTTCAAGTTACTCGGCATAGAGCTCGGCATGGGACTGACGGTGGCGATGGACGTTGGCGAACTAGAGTGTTGAGACCGTGGGACTTGGAAGAAAACATCTATGCAGAACGCTGTCGACCAGCGGCGAGGGAGCTAAGCGCACGCCCAAGAAAGTGGCGGAAGAGGGCTTTCTGGACTTCAACGAGGTGCATGGCACGATCTGCAAGACAATGACTTTGTACAGATCTGAAACTAGCGGGAGGTTTTGCACCTCATGGCTCTCGGCGCGTTTCGTGGTTTCTCTGGTGGTTTCTCTTCGGTTGATCTACGAACCACCCTCGCCATTCTGAACTCTGCGCGTCGCTCGCTTGCGATGTCGTCGACACAAATCCAAATCCAATGCACTCTCGAGCACGTTGTTCGGTCAGCGAGCCGTTCGAGCTCTTGTGCAAGCAACGTGCGACCCGCCTCAGCAGCGACGGTCGGCGCTGGATCTGCCCTGGCGCTACTGATTGCCTTAGCAAACGCCATCAAGTGGTTCGCGTGACGCCCAGAAGCTGTCGTCGAGCTTGAGGAGGTGCTGGTTCGGACGAGCGATGTTGAAAAAGCCAAGCAAGCCGTTGCAAAAGGCTGCTCCGAGGACCTGACGAGCATTACGGGGACTGTTGCTGACGCTGTCGGCGAAGGGAAGAAGCTGAGTTGAACCGGTGGTGGGTGATTGACCATTTCCAGTTCCTCGACTTCTACTGCGGCGGGGTGACGGCCAGAATCAGCTTCGGGGAACCTCATGGCACTGAAAGATGCCTCCAACCACTGCTTGTTCCCGATATTTGGGGTGTTTTCGCCGTGTTGGAGCTTTTGGCGAAGTTGCCGGCGCATGAGCGAGTCTGCAAGAGCAGAAGCGGACCCAGCAAGAAGAGATCGCGCAGTACCAGCTGCAGATTGCACGCCGAGCCGCTGAAATCGAGGAGCTGTTGACGGATTGCTACAGTAGGCGGTCGGCTCGATTCCATGGCTCGCTTTGCTATTACGGCTTTGATTGATTGTGGGATGCATCATCACCGATCCAAGCACATTATGGCTCTGGAGGATGTTAGGTCAAACCACCACAGCATGTCATGCCAACACCAGCCTTTTGGCAATGTCTCGTACCTGGCCATACCTCTCAGCGTCCAAGGAGGACCCATACCGCATTGGTCGATGGGCTTGGGCTGCTATACGGGCTCCACCTGCAGTCGCCGACCTTGCGATGGATCTTCCTGACGAGATCTGCATTGGTGGGGAGTCGAGCCGTGCTCTGAGCCAATACAATGACATGGACAGCTTGGAGATCCCGTCGATTGATGTCGAGGAAGCCAGGCGATCAGTCAAGGACGCGCGGGAAGGCGGCTCGTGAGCTGAGCGCTGGTCTGCGTTCGGCGGTGCTTCCATCCGCAGCGATCACTCTCTTGTACGCGCACATGCTGCGCCGCCGGAGTGCTGCCAGCTGCTGCGAGCGTTGTGCACTGCACCTCCTCCGTCCAAGCAGCTGCGATTCTCCATGATAAGACGGCGAGGCCCACATCGTCCAACAGTCAGCCAGACAGCGTGGAGTCTCCTTCGTCGTCAATGCTCCCCTCGCTAGGATTGGAGCAATGATTCAAGGACGCCGGACCCAGATGTGAGATATGAACCTCTGTATTAGCATAACCTCATCAACGCGTTTCTCAATCAAATGATACTCGCTAACATCAATATATACCATGGTCTGCTATAATTAAAGTAGCACGCATATCTAATAGCTCTGTTGTAATATATAAATTGCTGGAGGTCCGTTTTCCACCCACCCACGCACCGACGTCGTCTATGGGGCGGGAGCATTTCGAGACTCGACGCGCGCACCCTACCGAGACAAGCACGAGCGCCGCCGCAGAGAGCACGATGAGCGGCGACAACCAGGATCATGACCAGCTGCTCACGTCGGTGCTGTCGGCGTTCTCGTCGGCGCACGACGAGGAAGACGCCAAGCTCGTGACGGAGCGGCCGGCGGCGACGCTCAAGGAGATCCTGGAGCGTATCCGCGCCAACAAGGGCCTGATCCGCGAGCTGGACCTCAAGGACATGTCCTCGCGCGACCGCAAGCTGCGCGAGCCTGGTGGCGCGTACGTGGGCCACGTGTTCGAGGAGAACCGCACGGTCTACCGCCTGCTGCTGCCCAACCACGAGATTGGCGACGTTGGCGCCACGGCCATGGGCAAGATGCTGAACGCCAACGCGGTCATCAAACACCTGGACCTGCGCGGCAACGGCATCACAGCCAAGGGCTGCGAGGCCATCAGCAACGCGCTCTGGGGCCACGAGTCCATCGAGCACCTCAACCTGTCGAGCAACAACCTGGGCGACGAGGGCGCCAAGGTGCTCGCCAAGGCACTGCCGTTCAACGTGTCCATCACGCGGCTCGGGCTGGCCAACAACGGCATCGGCGCCGAGGGCGGCAAGGCGCTGCTGGAAGCCATCCTGCAGAACCGGTCGATCGTCATGGTGCAGCTGCTGATGAACGACATCCCGGACGACATCCTGGGCCAGATCCGCGCGGCTACCGTCACCAACAAGTTTATGGCCGGCAAGGCCAAGCGCGACGAGGCCAAGGAGGACAAGCTGCTGACCGAGCAGGTCTCGAGCAGGGAGCTGAGCAGCAACGTCGACTCGGGCGACGACTCGGACGACGCCGACAGCGACGCCGGCAGCGACGACGAGTCCCTGTGGATCTAGGCACTGGTTGGGGGAGAGGGCATAATGCGTCGTGGTCGTATATCTCCGGCGGGCACGGTACAACCGCCCCGACTATGGTTACAACATGAAAAGAAGAAAAATCGTACTTTGTGGAACAGCCAATTTCAGGAGTGATGGTCAGTTCAACCGTGGATCCGGAAAGGACGCCCCCAATTCACACAGCACAGAATGGCGGAAGCGGAGCGCGAGGATGCGCCTATGGCGGCAGCGACGACGGCCGCCATGACGCTGGACGAGTTCAAGCAGGGCATGTTCCGGTCCCTGCGTGACTCGGGCACCATGGAACTCGTGCGCGTACGTTCGCCGCGCACAAGAAACGTCTTGCTGGCGCGGCAGCCTCACTCGCCTTGCCGTACTTTCTTGAACTGAAAAGGCCCAGCTGAGGCGACAGATCATTGAGAAGCTGCAGCAGCATCAACGCGGTGGATCTGCCGGTGGTGACGCGGGTAATGACGATGCGAAAGGCTGCAACAAGGAGGGGGGAGGCGCGGGCAGCCGCACAAACGAGGACAGGATTGCGAGTGGATTGGTGGCCGAGTTCTTGCGCGTGCGTGGACTGGAGAACACGCTTGCGGTGTTTCTTCCTGAAGCGGGCGGAGCGCGGAACCAACTGGACAGCGACGCGATCATGGATGTGAGTGGGTTGCGTCGAATAACCCGCGAGACTCACCATGACGGATAGATGACCTATGGACTTTGCTGCACGTGCAGATGCTGCACTTCCCGCCCGCGCAACAGCGACGACTGGTAATCCTCTTTGTATAATTGGACGAAGGCGCGTTCTCAAACTAATAGCAACTCACATGAAAGTGAATTGCGATGTCTGCAGGAGTCAGAGCGCAAGTCTGGCCAGCGATCGCTGCTGGCGGTCGTGGTCTCTGAGCTAGAGACTCGACTAAGTATCAAGACGCTTGATGGCGAGACACAGACCATGGTTGACTGCTTTGACCATCGCATCGCCCTGGGTATGTAGACGCACGTGCTGGCCAAGCGCTTATGGTACTTGCTCTAATGATAAAGTGAAACGTCAGACAACCAACTGCGGCGGGTCGAGAGCACGTACCTCGCAGAATGCGAGAGCCAGAAGCTCGAGCCCACGAAATCCATCGAGCAGCGAATGCTTCAGTACCAGACCGAATATGACGCGCTGTGCGATAAACGACTGCAGGAAGAACTGGAGCGGTACAAGGCGACGGAGCTCGCCCTTGCTCGGACAGAAGATCGCAAGCGGTACGAGCGAGAGGTTGAGACTGTTCGAACTTCTCTCTTTCAAGAGCATCGTGAGAAGGTCCGCCGGCTGGCAGAGCGGGAAAGAGAGATGGAACTCGCCTTCACTGCGAAGCGGGCAGATCTCGAAACGTCTTTGTTTGACACGCGCCAGTCGCTGATGCAAGAGCTCGAGAAAATACGAACACAGGAGGCGGAGCAACAGGCTCGGCGCGAAGCCGATTTTCGGAAGTTTACCGCCGAGACGAAGCGCCTCGAGACATGGGAAGAGAATCTGCGCGCTCAAGAAAAGAACCTGGAAGGTTTGATCGCACACCGGATCCGCGAAAAGGAGCGAGAATGGACGCTGGAGCGGCAGCGAGTGGAGCACGACTACCAGTACAAGCTAGAAGAGCTGCGGGTTCGAGAAAGTGCTCTTTCGCTCGAGACAGACGGTCTGAAAGCAGCAAATTTACAAGCAGCAGAGCTCCGCATTCAGTGCTCAAGCGCCATTCAAGAGCAAAAGGTGCGTTTCCCGGCGCTTTGTCTTTGCCGTAGTTGAGGCGAGTTTGCAGCACTAACTTGAGTACTCTCTAGAAATGCGAGAACGAGGTTATCCAGCTGCAGAAACGCTTGTCATCGAGTGAACTGGAAAAGAGGCAGCGAGAAGTGGAGTTGTGTGCCAAGCAAGAGGCGCTCAAAGACCGCAGATCCGAGATCGAGAATCTAACCGTCACAAACGCTCGACTTGCGTCTGAGAAGGCCACTCTTGAGAGGGATGCGATGCGGCTGCAGCAGATCAATGAGAAGCTTGATGAAGACGTTGCAACGCTTGACGCGGAAGTGAAGTCCCTCCAGCAGCAAATGCTGGCGATGAAGTTGGCGGAGGCAAGCGAAGTAGTGGCTGAAAGACGGAAGCTGCTAAAAGTCCTCGACGAGGAGCGCGAGCGTTTTTACTGGAAGGAGAACGAGCTACTCACCAAGGTTCGTGACGTACAAACTCGACTGGTCGAGAGTGAAGCCACCGCAGAGAAGTTCCAGAGTCAGTACGAGGACGAACGAGTCCATGTCGAATCACTTCGGCACGATGTGGCGAGTCTCAACACGCTACTGACCCAAGCTCACATGACAATCAACGCCAAGCATGGCGCTGGTAGCGTCAGGGACTACGCGAGTGCTCGAACCTTGAGGGCAACCCCGTTGGAGTCGAGTTTGCCGGCAAACACGTCAGTAGCCCCTTCGTACGACGGGGTGCTGATGATGAAGATGATGGAGATGATGGCTGCGATGCAGGTCGGTTCGTCCCCAGCGGTGCGTCCGGCAGACACAAACAATTCTGTCACACATTCAGCGCGCTCAGACGCTCGAGCGTCCACGTCGCTAGGCGACACTCAGACGCTTCAGAAGACGGACGAAGAGAAGCAATTGAAGAGCGAGCTGCAACGTCGCGAGCGAGAGCTGTTGGAGCAACGGGAGTATGAGAAACGCCAAAAGGAGCGTCTAGAAGCCGAGGAGCGCGAGATGGTTGCGCGCAGACAGCAGTTTGAGGACGAGATAGCTCAGACACGGCTCGCGAAACGAGAGGAAGACGAGTGCGCCGAAGCGGCCCACAAAGCACTATTGGCCGAGGAAGAAGCGAAGATCCAGCGCCAAGTCGAACTCCAGCAGAAGGCGCCTCAAGATGCTCGCAACGAGCAGGAGCAACTTGAGAAACGACAACCTGAACTTCGTGCGCAACGAGAAAAGGAGGAGCAAGACCGCCAGCGAGACGAACGCCTTCGCCAAGCCGAAGAACTCGAGAAGCGTATACAAGAGCAGCGACTGGAAGCAGAAGAGGCCGATCGTCAGCGCTCCGAGAAAATAGCCAAGGAGCTCGAGGAGATTCAAAAGCGTCGTGAGCAGCTCGATGCAATCGAAGCGGAAAGACAGCGGGCTGAGCGTGACAGAACCGACACTGAAGCAGCAGTATCACTGCGTCAAGTAGCCGAAGCCGAAGCCGAAACCAAACGTCAGCAAGAATTAGCTTCGCGGCTGGAAGCGGAGGAAGCAGCGACAGATGAATCGACCAAAGAGCCGTCAGAGCAGGAAACACGCCGCAACACGCACGAGCTACCTTCCCAGGTGACCGACGAACGTGCTCAACTTGGCAGTCGTGAACCTTCTCGTCCTCCCACTCCAGAGTTGGCATCAGACTCGAATTCGCTTTCGGCCACGAGTGGGAACATGTTGAGCCCTCTGGATTCGAAGGACAGCGACAAAGCTCAACCCGAGTTCGACGCGCAGGTCGCAGAGCCACAAGAGAAGACCGCGCGACGTGGTACCATATCTGCTAACACTTGTCTGAACGAACCGAGTCTCGCGCTGGAATCCTCCACGCCCCAAGAAGATACTGCGGCCGCAACACCAAGCGACTCGGACAGTGAAGCCCAAGGTGCCGTAACCGAAGAAGTCAAGGCGGAAACTTGTGCACCGGATGAAGACATAGCACCGGTAAGATCGGAGCAGGAGCTTGAGGAAGAGCAGCGGGAGCGCGAAGAAGAACAAAAAAGGAAGCAGGACGAAGAGGTGATAGACGTCTACCGCCAGCGCGTGCTTGCTCGAAAAGCGGCAGAAAAGCAGCGACAAGAAGCCGAAGCGGAGCGGAAGCGCAAGGAAGAAGAAGAAATGAAGGCTGCTGCTACGCGGGAGGCACAGCAGAGCTTTGGAGTTGGAGACGGCTCTGATAACGAGCTCGAGCTGTCCGAGGGCTCATTCGCCGAGTCAAGGTGCGTTGTTCTCGATTGGTTGCAGTTTGTTGAAACCAGATGCTCACATCTCTGTGTTGACGGTGGTTCTTCTACGATTTTTGTTGTTGAACTAGCGCTGCAAGCAGTGCCGACTCATTCTAGCTGCACTTCTAATAGCAACGGTGACCGTTGGCCGGAAGAGTCGGGGGGTGAACCATATCGTGATTCTCCCCATATTATTGTGCGACCGACAGTCGCGCCTTTTCAATCTCAAGCATTACCGCATCTCGCCAATCCCCTCAAGCAAGGAACCACCTCCCAGCCTCCACATGCGCTCAACGTTTGAATATGCGCCGGCGCGGCGACCGCTCCCGCGGCAAATGGACGCGAGCGACTGGGTCTCGAGCTCAGCCTCCGACATCAGTAGTGGCGCGACTGAGGGGAGGGGCGTGCAGACTCGAGACAGGGACAGTGCAAGCGCAACCACCTTGTCGTCAAGCGGTGGGTTCGGAATCTGTGCCAACGCAGCGCACAGATCCAGCACCAGATACGACCCCGAGGCTGACGACTCGAGCAGCCAGTATTCACGGAGAGCTGCTCGCTATATGGAAGCGAGGAGCTTCGACCGACTCGCAACGGATGCGCGATCACCGCCGACAGTCCCGAAAGGGTACCCGCGCTTGCCATACCGTCACGATGGACGGGAAGGCAGCGCGAGCATGGATCGCAACCAAGACACGCATCTTACCTTTGGCCTCAATGCGCAACCGTGCGACTCGGTGAGAAATATGCAGCGGGCGCGTTTGGACGGAGGAGCCACCGGGAGGCCATCAATTCACGACGACAAGAGCAATCAGCTCGAGTTTCGAGATCGCCAGCGCAGTTCATCGCGTGATGGCAAGACCGCAGACTACTCGACGGGTCGAGACCTGTCAAGTGGTGCGCATTCTTCTCGAGGAGGAGCGTTCAACTCTCTTCGAGCAGCCGACGGCTTGCGGTCTTCTGATCATCCACAGCGTGATTTCTACGAGACGGAGACACATCACACCCTGTATCAAGAAGGAAATGTCGGGTCGAGCCGATACCCCAGCGCCGCATCGCTCCAGCTGTCTGAAAGTGATCATGACAGCCGTCATTTGCCGACGCTTCCAGCATCACCCCCATCTACTCGGTCGCCACGCTCCAACGATGGGTCGTCTGTGTCTGCTACGTCTCCGGCCCGAGAACTCTCCAACCAGAGCGACAATGACACGGAAGACTCCTCGATGCACTCAAGGCTGAGCCTTTCTTCTCACACGGCGCGCTCTCAATCTCTTCGATCGAGAAAACTGACCGACACGGCTGCAGTGGCATCTTCACGACACAAGTCGCCTGGCAAACAGCGAGCTGAGCTGTACGCGTTCCGGAAGGACATGCGCGAGGTGCTGTCTCGTGTGGACGAGATGGCAGACGCGCACCGAGACTTGTTCCGGACAGACCCGGCATCCGGTGTCCCAGTACTCAACATCACTGCGCATAAGGAGGTTGAACTCCTCACTGAGCAGGTGTTTGAAGAGCTAGCGAGTCTGCGCGCGCGCTTCCACCGCATTGCGATGGACTTGAACGACGATACCCCACCGATACCGCTCAGTGACGTCAACAGAAGCTATTCCATTCAAGATGCCCAACGGTTCGCCATCGACGATGCGGTGTCGAATCAGACGGGAGAAGGCGGCGAGGAAAGCGAGCACACACACGACGGCGCAAGAGCCACCGGGAGCGCTGCCTGCGCTCTTGGCACGAGGCGCATTGCGTGTGAAGAGGACGAGTCGATGAGCGTTTCTGATGCCGCTACTGCAACGACACTGGAGAAGACGGGCGGCGACAGCTGCGACTCACTTTCGAGGCGCTTGTCAGTGTCGCTCGAGTCCGACAGCGCATCATCTGCGGCGTCTCCACCCTCGCAAACATTCACGCTGGCCGAGTCTGTTGGCTCGAGCGAGGAGGCCTCACCTCCACGCCGCAACGCTTTTGATTCACTCCCAGTCCACGCCGCCGTAACGGAGATCGGGCGCGATGACCGTCGCCATGAAGTGGATGGAGGCGGGACCAACATCTTTCAAGGTACGAGAGGAACTGGAGTGCGGTTTGAGTGCGACGGAATGCACTGACAGAAGCATGGCCACTCGATGATGGTCTTGCACGCAGATTTCGACCGACGAATGGAGGAGATCCGCTCGTCGCTGAGCGCCATCGCGCGCGGAAGGCAGGGAGCGCGGCGTGTGCGACCGGCCGCGAGCTCCTCGCCAAGCACTCTAGACCCAAGTCGAGCCGATCGCCACCAACAGCTGCAACACCTCTTGGGAGAGCTCCGGTCGGAGGGATCGCCATGACGGCGGCGGCGTTGACGAAGACGCTCGCGCCAATAATCCAAGAAGCGGATGCCTACTGCAGCCTGCTTGGATGTGTATCACTCATGTATCCACGTACGTAGGCCCCCGAGTAGCCAGAGAGGAGCAGGGAGGCTTTGTCGACGGCAAACGCTCGCTTGCTGTTCGCCAACTGGAGAAGCTTCTGCAGTCCTTCTTTGCGAGCCACTGGTGAGCCTCTTGGGGAGGGGGTGGACTGTTGCACCGGACGAGGCCCCCATCTGTGATGAAGGTACTGTACGGTACCCAGACGTCTCGTCTCGCCTTGACGCGCAATGCCCGACGCGTCACTGTACAATAAATTAATTTTTTCGCCGTTCGTTTTTGTGAATTTTCACTAGATTTTCGCGTCGGATGCCCCCAACTTCAATGTACTCGGTACGTACACAAAGTAGTATACTGGGGACAAGTGATCTTCGTTCAGTCCTCGATGCAGTGGATTTTTGAGCCGAAGAAGGCTCCTCCGATACTGAAAGCAGGTTTCGTGTTTTCAGAAGCACATCAGATGCTCTAAAATAACTCCACTGCAAGGCACACGAGCGTATAGGGAGTAAGGGACCGCATCCCTGGAACCTCTTTACAAAAAATTCTTCGTTAATTCTGTCCATTCTGTAATACACTTTCACAATATTTCGTGTTCCAAACGTTGTTGCCCTGCCATCATTACGTCATCGATTGTGTACAGTGTACCCACTCTCCCTCGGGACTCCCTCGTTGGTAATGAGCCCGCTCACTCACTCCCCAACCTGCGCCCGAGCCGTCACGTCACATCGCCCCAACGTATAAACGTATTTACACGTTGCGTTGCCCATCGTCGACGCCATGCATCCGCCCGCGTCTTCCGCGGGCGCGCCCCCCTCGCGGCTCAAGCTCCTGCTGCGCGTGTACAGCGCCGAGGAGCTGGCGCACTCGTCGTCGCAGGGCGCCTACTGCAAGATGTACCTGGGCGACTCGCCCATGCTGGACGGCAGCGGCGGCAGCGGCCGCCGGCTGTCCGAGAGCGGCGCGTCCTCGTCCGCGACATCCCCTCCGCCGCCCGACGACTTGCTGCAGCTCGCGCACCGCGACTCGGCCGGCCTCGACGACGGAGAGGTGGACGGCGTGCGCGTGTTCCGCACCAAGGTGGCGCATCAGCAGCCCAACCGGCTCGCGCCGCCCGAGACCATCTGGGACGAGACGTTCGAGGTCCCCATGCCAGCGCGCGGGGACGGTGAGGAGGCTATCCTGAGCGTACGCGTCAAGAGCCGCCACCTACTCTACAGCCCCGTCATCGGCGCGTGCGCCATCTCGCTGCTCAGCCTGCGCGTGGGCGAGCGCCTGGAGCAGTGGTTCCCGCTGCGCAAGGGCAAGAAGAGCGCCGGCCGCCTGCGGCTCACGCTGCTGCTCGCCGCGGACGACGGCAAGCGCCGCCCACGGTCGGCCCAGCGCGTCGGCGAGCACCACAACGGCGTGCATCTTCCGCAACAGCAAGGACAAGGCGCCAACAACCAAGGTAAAGGCCCGTCGCCGGACGTGCTGGCGGCGCGCGCGGCCAACCTCGAGGCGGACGACGCCATCCGGCGGCTGCTCGAGCGCCGCTTGCGCGAGGACGAGGAGCGCCGCCAGCGCAAGCTCACGCGGCGCGCGTCGCGGCGCGAGGACAAGCACAAGCGCGCGGCCGAGGCCCACGACCGCGGGCCGAGCCGGCCAGGCGACGGGCCGCTGGCGCACGTGGGGCCGCCCGTGGTGGAGATGCGCGCCAACAAGTGGGAGGACGCGTCGGCCCTGATCGCGCGCAAGCTAGACGACGTGGCCGTGCACGGGGGCGCCAAGCGGCCGCCACAGCCGCAGCCGCAGCCGCCCGTCCCTCCGTTCGGCACGGCCGCGTCCTCCGAGTACGAGCGGCGTCTGGACCGTAAGCTGCGGCGCCTGCGGCGCGAGCGCCGGCGGCTCGAGGCGCTCAAGCAGCAGCTCAAGAAGTACGTGCCCGACCTGAGGCTGGGCGACTCGGGCTCGGGCTCGGGCTCGGGCTCGGACTCGACGCTCTCGTCCGCCTCGGACGGCCACGAGGGACGCGAGGGACGCGCTAGAGCCGCCGAGAGGCCGCGCCGGTCGACGCCGTGAGGACTTACTGAACGAACGGGGATGGAGGGCATGATGCATGGTGGTGGGTGGAGGTGGTTGTACTGAGATTGTTGAATAAAATCAAGTCGAAGTTGCATACGTTCAGATCACAGATGGGCGCGTCACGCGGCTATTTGGTACCACATCGACTAAACCATGATAGCGTGTAATTCAGTGCATTGTCCGTTTTGTACAGCTGCAGTTCGATCTGGAGTAATAACTCAAGTTTTTTCGGCAAGATTTTTGCATTCTATGGGTACAGTCCACCATCTGACACTTTTTTTTGTTTTGAACCCAACAACAGACAGCAGACTTGGTGCCAATCACTTGATCAAACTATACTCTCTCGGCAGAACAGCACAGTTTCTTCCTTCCCTTTGAGGTCGCCTGCCGCCGCTCACTTGCCCCCACTATACTCCCACCCGCCGATCACATCAGACTCCTTAGCTTAGTACTACTTCACTATCGTACGAGCAGCTCCAGCCAGCAGCAACTCCAACATGCACGCGCGGCTGTCGTCCTCCTCCACGTCGTCCGCGGGGTCCTCGTCCGCCAGCAGCTTGTCCCAGTCGCAGCCGCGGCCAGGGCCCGCGCGCGCGCCGAGCCTCAGCGCGGGCGCGGCGCCCCCGGGCGGCGTTGCCGCCGTGGTGCAGAAGATCCCGTCGGGCACGCCGGGCGCGCCGCAGGGCGGCTTCACGCTCTTCCTGCGCGTGCACTCGGCGCGCAACCTGCCGACGGCCTCGCAGGGTGTCTACTGCAAGCTGTATGTGGGCGAGACGGCCATGGTGAGCGGCACGGCGCAGCACTCGCTTGCCAACCTGCTGGCGGCCGAGGACAAGGAGCCGACGGCGGGCTCGCACCGCGTCTTCCGCACGCACGTGGTCGCCAGTCTGCAGCGCGCGCACCCCGTGTGGAACCAGAAGTTCGAGGTCAACGTGCGCGACCCGATGGCCGAGATCCTCAGCGTGCGCGTCAAGGCGCAGCAAGTGCTCTTCAGCCCGGGCATCGGCGCCTGCGCCATCCAGCTGCGCGAGCTCGCGCTCGACGACGTCGTGGACCAATGGTTCCCGCTCTACAAGGGCCAGCGCGCCGTCGGACAGGTGCGGCTGCAGCTCGTGCTGTCCGAGGCCGAGAAGGGGGCCACCACCGCGGCCCCCGCCGCGGCTCCCGTGCCCCCCGCCCCCGGGGTCTTCCAGCCGCGGCCGGCCTACCAGTACCAGCAGCGCCCGGCCGTGCCGCCCTCGCCTCCGCAGCGGCCGGAGACGCCGCCTCTGCCCCCTCAGTACCTCCAGAAAGTGGCTGCCGGCTCGAAGCCAGCCAGCACCATGGCCAACGGGAATGGGGACGGGACGCACGCGCAGGCGCAGGCTCGCCCCGCGTCGACGCTGTCGGTGGCCGAGATCCTCAAGCTCCGCGACCAGTCGCAGACCAGTCAGCCGGACGCAACGCACCTAACGGCCGCGGCCGCGGTCCAGGGCCGAGACGCGGGCCGAGCCGACGAGGCCGCCGCCAGGAGCAGGATGCAGATGCAGCAGCGCGAGCAGGAGCTGGAGCGCGAGCGCCGCACCAAGGAAGAGATGGAGGCCAAGATGCGCGAGGTCAAGCTCGAGTACCAGCGGCAGAAGCAGGAGCGGAAGGAGCAGCAACAGAGGGAGCAGGAGGAGAAGGACAAGAAAGAGAAGGAAGCCGAGGAGCTACAGCAGCAGCAGCAGCAGCAGCTACAGCAGAAGCAGCGTGAAGCGGAGGAGCGGCAATGGCAGCAGCGCAGACAAGAGTCGCTCCAGAAGGAGGCACCGAGGGACTCGCCAACCCAGCACGACGATGCACACGACGAGCGGCATTGGTACCATCAGTCGGGCGCGTCGACCGTCGACTCGGAGCGCCAGAGCACCCAGGAGGGGGAGCTCACCCGCGCCGTGTTCGGCTCGGATCGAGCGTGGGAGATGCTCAGCTCTAGCGACCCCCCCCGGCCGCCGGATTCCCTGAAGAGCGACAAGACCATCGACTTTGCCGCGTCGGAGGGAGAGCGGACGCCCCTCGCTTCGTTCGCTGGCGGACAAGCCGCGCACCGAGACACGGGTCCTGTCCACCGCTCAATCAGCAGCGTGGTGCACGACGCGCTGCCTTCCTCGGACTCCTCGGACGCGGCGTCTTCCGACGATAGCGCTGGTCGCTCGGCACGGCACCAAAGGAAGCTCAAGGGCGGGAAGAGCTCGAGGACGATGGGGAAGAAGAAGAAGTCCAGCAGGATCTCGCTGCCGCCTTCGAGTGAAGAGGGCGTCGACGCGGACGTCCCGGCCGGCATCCCGTCCTCGCCGGCCAAGGCGATCGCGGTCCCACGCCCCGAGCCAGGCACGCTCGAGTACGACTTGTACTACCCTGTTGAGATGGGGACGGTGCTCGATACGCCCACGGAGAGCGCGAGCGTGCCGGTCGCCACCCCCGTCGCGAGCACCGCGGCGCCTCCCAACTATGCCGAACTGATCAACGCCGCCGTCGCCCAGCAGCAAGCGTCCATCGCGGAGCTCATGAAGGCCGCCTCGGCCGCGGCTGCGACCCCCTTCGGCGTGCAACAGCCTGGTGGAGCGGACGTGTATGCGCAGATCGCCGCCCAGCAGGAGCAGTACCAGCGGCAGATCCAAGAGACCGTGGTTAAGATGATGGCCCAGAGCAACCCGCAGCTGGCCCAGACGATGGCCGCGATGCAGGCGCAGCAGCGGCAGAATCAGCGCTGGAGCGTCGGTGGCGTCCGTGTCCCTGAGTACGTAGGGGCGGACGCGGTGGCTGCTGTGAGCAACTCGGCCGATTCGTCCGACTCGTCCGAAGACGACCGCCGCCAGCGGCGAAAGCTCAAGAAGCTCAAGAAGAAGATGAAGAAGCTCAAGCGCAAGGCCAAGCGCCACGCGGCAAAAGCCAAGCGGGCGGAGCAAGACAGGGCGAGCGGCGACTCGGACTCGGACTCGTCTTCTTCTTCCTCCTCCTCCTCCTCCTCGTCCTCCTCCTCTGAGGAGGAGCGCCGCAAGCGAAAGGCCAAGAAGAAGGCCAAGGAGGCGCTACGCTCCAGCAGCGAGAGTGACGCGTTTCGACGCGCGCAGCAGTCGTCCGCCAGTGGCCAAGCAGGAGCGTCCGCGGGGCTGTTCCCGTCCTCATACGCGCACGAGAGCGACGCGCTTGGACGCTCGCAGACGTCGCCCGCGCTAGGAGGAGCGAGCCTGTTCCCGTCCACGTCCACGTACGCGAGCGCAGGCGCACTTAACCAGCCCGCTGCTAAGCGAGGGCAGATCCAGTCGATGACACCGCTCGAGGTCCAGCAGCAGCAGCCCAAGATGTCGCTCGTGGACGCGCTCAGCGCCGCATCGGACGTCGCGTCGGTCGTCAACGACGTCACGTCCATCGCGGCCAACTTGGCGGCCCTGGGGGGCGTCGGGGACGGGGGCAGCTCGGTCAACGGGCTCGGCGGCGGTGCCGGCCAGTTCTTTGGCTCAACGGACGTGGGGAACGGACTCAACATTGGCGACTCGGTCGGGCAGGCGACTTCGGACAGCGCGACAGCCTCCACCACCGAATTTTACTTCTAGCCGCATGCCACTGGCGTCCGTGTGAGTGCTACAACCCACTCGTACGGGACGGTGCAAGCGCTCCATCATGTCGATACTCAAGCACTGCGAAGCACCTATCGTGGAAACGACCTGCGCCGAAATGAACATGGTACAACGAACACGGCGCCGCCTTACGTAGCGCTTGCGAGTATGTGTGCTTGTGTGTGTTTGCGTTCATTTCAGGTTCACCAAGTCGGAGGAGTGGTGCTTGTTGCTGCGTGTGTGAGGATCTGCCTTGGTTTGGTTCGCTATTGATAAGGCAGTCGGTATCAATAGTCAACAAAGGCAACAAGTATCACCATCATTCCTCCTTGTAGCACAAACACTATTAATCGTACTTAGCACATAATACAGTAATCTTATTACTGTACTGGACGTCGTGCTGCCGACGGCGCTCCCCCGCTCACGCGTCGCGATTTGGCGGCCGTGCTATCGTTCAAAGCCCTCCAGCAGGACCATTTGCACCCGGTTGTAGCGTTGGACGATGTCAGAGGTCGCCAGAACGAGCACAACCTTAGGACCAAAGACCAGCACGGCGATTAATGGCCATGGAAGCAGTGGGGTGCCACCCACACACGGCGCGTCGATGGCAAATGTACTTCGAAGTTCCTCAATAAATGCATCCGAAGCGGACACGGAACTCGAACTGACTCCAAAACGAAGTCAAATTCGTTTCAATTAATTTGTTTTGTGACAATTTCAGTAATTCGTTCCGTTGTATTGTTGATCCCTATGAGCTTCGTACTGTACGGATCAATGTTTAATTTGTATTACAGTCAGACTCCCCAAACTGCAAAGGGTGGGCCTCATAAATTATTGTAGGTAATTACGATCGCTAACCATGATAATTATGTGTCCGTAATTAAAAACACATTGGTTATACAAGGAAACTGTATGAGAGAGTTTGGAGTTTGGGGTGTCTGTCTGTATTACTATGATACAGTAATTGAGTTTTCGCTGCTCTTCGAGTAATCATGACATTTTGGCCGGTCTGTAAACATTTATTAGAACATAAAAAGCGCAAATCGCGCCAAATAAGTGTTTAGGGTAACATGACACCGAATGCATCCATGTAAAATACAATTTGCGTCGTCATATATTCCATCGTTGTATATTTGACCATACAACTGTATTGTTTGTAAAATAACGCTGGCATTGGAGAATAATTCTCGTAATATATTCCATCGTCTTTCATTTGACCATGAACCACCCCTATCCCGTGCGGGAAACATCACCCCAGCCGATTCGGTTCGAGTGACTTCCCGCTCCGTTTATCTTGCGCTCAATATGGAACAAGTCAGACCGGGCGAGCCAGGTGAGCACCGGCCGACACTTTGCCCGCCTTCCGCCCTCCCTATTACACCCCGAGTACAGTATCGGTGCCGCCAGACAGCGCGCGCGGTAGAGCGTCCGCACTCAACTCGCATCCGCAACTCGCGTCCGCATCCGGTCCGCAACTCGCGTCCGCATCCGGTCCGCAACTCGCGTCCGCATCCGGTCCGCAACTCGCGTCCGCATCCGGCCCGCGAGTATATCCCTCCCGCGCCCGCTCTTATCTATTGGCCCCGCCCCCACCCATGAGCGCGATGGAGCCCCACCCGCGCCCGCGTCCCCACGCGTCCCCATCCTCCAACTTCTCCGCGCGAGGGGCTCCCCGGGGGGGCGTCCGGCTGCTGCTGCGGGTCCACTCGGCCGAGAACCTGCGGCACGTTTCGTCCCATGGGACCTACTGCAAGATCTACGTGGGCAGCACCGAGATGGTCCGCGGCAGCCGCCACTACCGCCATAGCCACAAGAAGCTGACGGCGTCCGCATCCGCGCACAACCTCGGCAGTTTGCTCGCGTCCCCATTCGACAGCGGACGCAGCGGCGGGGGCTCCGCGTCCGCGCCCCCTTCGTCCTCATCCGCAGCTGCGGACTCGGCGGATTCAGCGGACGAGGGGCTGGCCCCACGCATGCGGGTCCTCAAGACACAGGTGCAGAAAGGCAAGCGGCCCAACCCGGTCTGGAACGAGAAGTTCGACATCCCGGTTGCGGACCCGTCCCGGGACATCCTCAGCATCCGCGTCAAGTCGGCGCGGCTCATGTCGTCCCCGTCCATCGGCGCCTGCGCCGTCTCGCTGCGGATCGTCCCGGGCGCGACGGTGGACCAATGGGTGCGCCTGCTCGACGGCCGCAAGGACGCGGGCCGCATCCGGCTCCAGCTGCGGATCCTCGAGGACCCAGGGGGGCAACCTAGGGATCCCCCCAATGGGAACCCCCACAGCCGCAGACGCATCGACCCCGTCCCGTCCGCATCCCGTGGGGACGAGGCCCCCAACCAGGCCGACTCGTGGCTGAGCCTGCCGGACGAGGCCGGACCCGGGGCCGTGGCCGCCCTCCCGCCCCACAAGCCGCGGCGGTCCTTGAGTGGCGGCCGCAGGGACGTTGAAGACGTCCCCGTCCGCGAAAACGGCGGTAGCTCCACGTCCAACGAGTCCGAGCCGGCCAGTGAGGACCCCCGGGGGCCCACAGCGGCGCGGATTGTCGCCCCCCTACCCGGTGCGCGGGTCCTCGACGCGTCCGCCCGCCGGTTCCGCGAATCACGCCGCCGCCGCCGCCGACTCAAGCTCAATGGGTCTCCGTCACTATCTCCGTCCTCACCCGCGCCGGCCGGACCCGCGAGCGTATCCGTCCACGCTGCGGACAAGAATGCGGATGGCGATAGGGATGCGGACAAGAACCTGAGCGGGCTCGACTACGGACGCTCGAGCGCGCCCACGGCCGACTCAGCCCCCGCCACAACCCGCGTGTCATTCAACAGCTTCGTGCTCCCTGCCACGTCCACGCTGAGGTCGTCCCCACCGGCCCCACGCTCGTCCCCACATTCGTCGCCCCACTCGACCCCACACTCATCACCACGTTCGTCCCAGCATTCGTCCCCACGTTCGTCCCCACGGCCGGTGATGGACCGCGGGACCATGACACTCGAGGAGCTCGGTACGTCCCCCCACCCAATCCGTCCTCTATGGCACGTGCGCCCGTTTCGCACGAGCCCCTCCTCACCCTCGTGTTCTCTCTACACTACAGACAAGACGCGGCTGCAGCAGGCGCGCACCCGCGCGCGGACGGCCCCTCGCGAGAGCTCCCGGGTCCATTTCGACAGCGATGAGGACGAGGACGAGTACCCCGTCGTGGAGCTGCAGCCGTCCCCTCGGCGGTACTCCGTGGCCATCTTTGAGGACGACGCGGAGGTCGTGGCGGCTCACCAGGAGAAGCTGCGGCTGACGGACCGGTCCGTCCTCTCGACGCTGTCCCTGGCGTCCATGAAGAGTGAGGACGAATACGACGACGAGTATGAAGACGAGGACGAGGATGAAGACGAGGGGGCGGTGGACGGAGAGGACGAACCGCGGATCCCGCTGAACGCGTCGCTGACCAAGCTGCTGTTCCGCATCAGCGCCAACGTGCTCATGGAGGAGGAGGAGCTCGAGGAGGAGGAGGAGGGGGAGGGCGCGGACGAGGATGCGGACGAGTTCGTCCCCATCCTCGACTTCGAGCTCGGAGGACCCGTGGACGAAATCGACTGTACTTGATGAGGACCAGACCAAACCGCTCGCCCCCGGCCTTCTCGACATCCGGTCCTCATCAAAGCGGACGACACGGGCTTTCTAATTCTGCGCGGCGCTTCGTCCCCTGCCGCCCGGCCCCTCCCGCCCGGCCCCTCCCGTCCCCAGACGCCGCCCGACCAACCCCGAGACTCATGCGGCCCGAGCGTGCGGCCACGCTCATCCAGGCGCGGGTCCGCGGCCTCCAATGGCGTCGCCGGTGGCGCAGCGGCCTCGTACGTGTGTCGGAGCCCATTCCATCTCCGTCCGTCCATCCGTCCGTCCGTCCGTCCGCAGCTCCTGACAGCTTCTGGTGTGTGTGTGTGTGTGTTTCAATTCGGTAATACAGCGCAGCGTCACACAGCTGCAGGCTCGGCAGCGCGCGCGGTACACGCGGCGGGAGTTGCGGACGCTGCTCGAGCTCGAGAGACAGCACAAGGCGCAGGAGAGCGACTCGCGGCAGCGGCAGCGGCGCATCCTGCGCGGCGAGCAAGAGCTCGCCTTTTTGCGGGTCACGAGCCCCGAGGCGCTCTCCCGGCTCCACGAGCTGCGGATGCGCCGCGCCGCTCGACTCGTCCAGAGCATGTGGCGCCGCGTGCGGACCGGACCCGCGCGTGGGGACCCGCAGGACGTGGCGGACCCGAGAGACCGCATCCTGAGCTTCGACCCGCTCGCGTCCAAGCGGACGGACGCTGGCGCTGGGGACGCGGACGAGCGACCGACGCCGCTCCCGTCCGCGTGCGCAGCTGCGGGCGCGGTCCGAGGAGAGGACGGCGAGGCGTTCGCCACGCGCAGGCGCGCCATCCACGACCGGTGCGTGCTCTGCGCGCTCTCAACGCTCCCCGTGGCCCTCCGTGCGGCTCGTGACGTGGCTTGCGGGCTTCTGCGCAGCGTCAAGGCGTGCGTCAGGCAGCAGAGGGACCTCGAGGCGCACCGGGCCGTCCTCACGGCCCGCGGCTCGTGCTCCTCGAGCGCCAAGCCGGGGCGGCGCGAGCTGTGCGCGGCGCTGGGCGAGCTGCGACGTGTGACGGCGCGCCGAGTGGGGACGCGCCACGAGGACGCGGGCGGCCAGGCGGAGCGGCTCCAGGCCCAGTCGCAGCTGCTGGCGAGCTGCCGCCGCCGCCTCGCGCTCCTCCGGACGGACAAGCCGCCACCGGCCTGCGACGGACGCGAGGCGAGCGCGGCGTTCGAGGCCGTGGCGCAATGGGACGCGCGCCGCACGCGGGCCGCGTGGGGTCCGCACGCGGCCGCGGTGGCGCTCGCGGTGCAGCGGGAGCCGCGCTGGTGGCGCACGCAGGTCGCGGGGGCCGTGCGCGACATCCGCACCACCTTTGCGCGCAGTCCGTGGGACGCGGAGCCGTGGACGTGGCCCGCGGCGGGCCTCCAGGCGGACGGGGACGCCGCCGACGAGGCGGACCCCGCGGTCCGCGCGTTCTTGTTCCGAGAGGGGGAAACATCCGCGCCCGTCTCGGACGACGAGGCGTCTGCGTGGTGGCGCGCGCACTGCTCGCAGTCGCACTTGGCGTTCCGGACGGACGAGCGCGGTCCCGGGGCGAGCAGCGGAGCAGCGGACCCGGCGGCCAGCGCGTGGACGCCCGAGGCGGTGGCCAACCCGCGGCTGTGGCGGCTCATGGCGCGGTGCAAGCGCCGCCAGCGAGCGGCGGACGTGGCGCGCGAGCTGGCGGCGCGCGCGGACCGCCTGGAGGCGCAGGTGGCCCACGGCGTGGCGCGGGTGGAGGCCGAGCGGCTGGCTGCCACGCAGCTCAAGGAGGAGCTCGCGACGCGCGAGCAGCGGCGGCAGGCGCGCCGCTCGCGCGAGCAGCAGGCCGCCGTGGACATCCAGCGGCTCGCGCGCGGGATCCGGGGCCGGCGGCTCGCGCGGGAGGTGCGCGCCGAGTTCTTCGTGACGGTGCGCGGCCGAGCGGTGCGCCGCGGGACGTGCGAGGAGTGCGGCGACCAGCGCGCGGTGCTCGAGTGCCGCGAGTGCGAGCCCGACGGCGGCGAGAGCCGCCTGTGCCCCGTCTGCTGGGTGCACGTGCACTCGACGCGGCGGCGCAAGGCGCACGTGGCGCTGCCGATCGCCTCGCCGCTGCCGCTGCCCAAGGCGAGCGCGTCGACGGGCTCCAAGGGGCCGAGGGCGGTCCGTGGCGCTGCGGACGCGCCGATGCGGTCGGAAGAAGCCGTCGCGGTCCCTCGTCTGGCGCTGGCGGGCTGTCGTGGGGAGGAGGAGACGGTGGGAGGCGCCGACGGCGAGGACGCGGACGCGGAGCCTACTGCGGACGAAGAAGCGGTCCCCAGCGACGCGAGAGTTTCAACACCGCAGGCGTCAGCGTCGACTGTGGGGTCCGAGTCGGAGATCCTCCGGTCGCCATTGGAGGCGCGTCGTGACGATGGCGCGCCCCAGAGCTCGAGGAAGCGCCCAGTGCGCGAGTCGGGTACGCGTGCGAGCCTGGAGGAGCGCGTGGAGGCGGCGGCTGGAGACCTCGGTGACGTCCTTGTCGTCTCCAAGGCGTCACCACCGGGCGTCGAGCGAGCTCCTTCGCTACTGGAGACGTCGACGGTGGCCGCCCAGGAAGAGCTCCTCGTCGCGACGGAGGCCGAGGGCGGTGGCTGCGACGGGAGAGCTGCTCTCCATGCAACAGACAGCTCGACGCCGGGCTTGAGCACAGCCGGGGGTGTCCAGGACTCTGGCGGCGACGTGTCGGACGCTTGGGACGCGGGACTAGCAGCAGAACCTCAACCCGGAGTCTAAGAGGCAGGCGTCGCGGCTGACGCCTAGCGCTACCTCTTGCCGTTCTCTCAATGCATCCACCCACCCACTCGCTCACTCGAGGCGCTCCTTCTGCCGCCACCACACGCGCTTGCTCCTCGCTCACCACTCACTCGTTCGCGTCCTCCACTGCTTTGCTCCCAGGCCCAGGCGCCACGCCGCCGCGCGCTTACCCGGCAAAGAACTCCCCAGCCATCACGACGCGGCGGCGCACGCGCTCGGCCGCCAAGGAAAAGATGATGCTCACCGCCAGGCGAGTCGGTCGGTGCGTGAACAACCCCAGCGCTGTAGGCGTCATCGCCTTCGTCTTCTTCGCCGACTGTTCTTTTAGGGGTTGATGCGGCTTGAATATGCCGAGGAAGGCGATGCGCTTTGCCAGCGGGAAGGGCTCGCGAGCCACCGGGATGAGCTCCTGGTCGTACTTGCCAACCTTGGCGTCGTTCGCAACGCACAGCAAGAGCTTGGTGACGCCGCCGCCGCTGGTTCGTGGCGCGTCCTCTCCGCTCGCGTCGTCGACCTGGGCGCGCTCGACCGCACAGAGTCCGTACCCCGGCAGCAGCGCCATCGCTGTCTCCGAGTCGTCGTCGGTGTTCGGGACGATCACGGCGCTCACGTCCGTCGGGAGAACGACGCGGGCTTGGTCCCTTGGGACGGCCTCCGTCTCGTGCATCGGCTGGGGCTCCACGACCGTCCCCCGCCTGAGTCTCACGCGTGTCGAGGCGGCCGGCCCGGTGCTTGGCGCCTTACAGCCGCCGAAGAGGTGGCTCGCTGGATCCGCCAGCGCGAGCGCCTTGATGGCGGTGTCGGCGACTGCGGCGGTCAGACGTCGACGAGCGCGAGGCTCGTGACGGTCAAGTGCGCGCGCGCATGGCTCGAGAAGAAGGCGTAGGCCAAGCGCGCCCAGACCCACCCTTGCGTGCTCACGGGCGCGTTCCCCAAGGACGGCTCGACCGTGTCCGCCGTCTGCGTCTCGGCGAGCGCCGAGCACAGCCGCGCCAAGGTCCCTCGCCCTGCGGACGGAGCAGCATCTGCCGGACGAGCTCCGCAAAGGGCCGCGCGTCCAGCGACCCGAACTCCCCCGGCTCGGCCATCAGCTCGTCGAGCCGCAGCGTGGCCGGGCGGAGCGTCAGTCCGTCGCCGCGCGCCGCCAGGTCGCGCACCAACCGCGCTCGTCACCGCGACACCGACCAAGGGCAGCGGCACCGTGCCGACCACTAGATCGCACAATCACCCATTTTTTCTCCAAGATTTTCAGAAAGCCTTTCTGATTGGCGGAACAGTTGCAAATTTTCTATAGGAGAAATTTCATTGGATAAAAAGATGGGGAGGCTCCAATTCCAATTCTCCAATTCAACGAATCGTACTTTGTCGAGTTGTCACGGTATAGTTGAATGGCCCGAATTCATTTTTGAGTTTCCTCCTTCCTCCCCCTTTGCGCTCTGAATCGCACTTGCATTTGGATTCGGACTCGATTGTGAATTGTTGTGCTGCAACCACGACCATCACTCCGTCATGCTCGACGACGTCAGTGACCACGGCAACAGCCATGGCTCAGGCGGCCACGAGCCCCCAGCGCCGGCGGCTGCGGCCGCGGCCGTGGGCGGGGCGCAGAGCGTGCTGTTCGAGGATTCGGGCGCGCGAGAGGCGGTCGGCGGTGGTCCCGGCGGAGCGGGCCTCGCGCTCGAGATGCCGGAGGAGATGCTGCGGAAAGACGAGGACGCGCTGGAGCTGCTGGGCGGCGGGGACGGGGACGCGGACGGCGGAGAGGCCGAGGACGTGGCGCTGGACGCGCCTGCGCGAGCCGCGGGCAAGCGGGCGGCTGGCGCGTCGTCCTCCTCGGCGGCGGCGTCCAACGCGTCGGCCGTGTACCGGTGGTACGAGATCGAGGAGGGCTTCGGGGCCAAGCGGCGCGAGGAGTCGTCGGTGGCGCGCTGCACGCTGTGCCGGCTGCAGGGCAAGCTGGAGCGCAAGTCCAAGGTGCGCTTCAGCAAGAGCGTCACGTCCAACCTGTGGCGCCACCTGAAGGAGAACCACCCGGACGTGTACGACAAGCACGCGGCCGAGAAGAAGAGCGTGCAGATGCACCGCCTCGTGGGCGCCAAGAAGCGCGGGCGCAAGAAGAAGTTCACTGCCACCGCCGCCGCGGAGCCCAAGGCTGCCGACCAGGCCTCCCCAGCGACGGACCAGGACGGGATGGACGCCGCCAAGCTCCTCGAGGGCCAGGACGAGGCGGATACAGACGCCGACGAGCTGCAGCGGATGGCCAAGAAGACCAAGCGCGGCGACCAGTTCTTCCCCGACCTGACCGCGGGGAGCCACGTCATGCTGGGCGGGCCGGCGTCGACCGCGACGTCGAGCGCCCGCGCGCTGGCGTCTGGCGCGGGCCTCCCCCACGCGGGCGCCCAGCCCGGGTCGTTCAACCTGGAGCGCGTCCGCGAGGCGCTCGGGCACCTGTTCCTGCTCGAAATGGCGCCGTTCGAGCTGTGCGCCAGCCCGGCCTTCCGCAACCTGCTCGTCGAGTGCTCGGGCGGCGCCGGCGGGTACATTGACGAAACGAGCAGCTTCGCACTCCTGTCGGAGGACATTGCGCGCGCGTACGCCAAGAAGCAGGCCGCCGACGTGCGCACGCGCGTCGCCATGCTCATGCGCATGACGGACTTTGCGCACTACGTCGCGTCCGAGTGGCGGATACCGCGCGTCGTGAGTCCCGAGAGCGGCCAGGGCAGCACGCTCGCCGGCCGCGACGCGCCGGCGCCGATGGACCAAGACGGGCGCTTCGTCGCGTTCCTCGCGGTGGGGCTCGACCAGGACTTCAACCCGTTCCGGCGGTGCCTGCACGTGTCCTGCGCCCCGGCAGACTTCAACCTCGCGGTGCAGCCGGTCGACGCGCGAGGAGAGGACCCGCTGAAGGCGATGGCCGACCGGGGCGTGCCGTACAAGTTCATGCCGCAGCTCGTGGCCGTCGAGTCGCCGTGCGAGTACGAGCACCTGTGCGCCAACTACAGGCTGCAGTTCCTGGAGAGCGTGCCAACGCTGCTGCTGGACGTGATGGTCGCCACGGTCAACGAGGTGCACGTGACGGACTACTTCGGGCTCAGCAAGTCGGTGCTCGGCGCGCGGCCGAGCGACGCGGGCCTGATCGTCAACCGGCGACTGGACAAGGGCGAGTTTGTGGAGAGCACGGACCCGGTGGAAGCGGTCGGCATGGCGTCGTTGAGCGCCGTGTCGCGCTGCGACGAGCTCTCGCCGACCGTGCTGGACGCGCTGCCCGCGAGTCTCACGGGGCACACGTACCGCGACCTGATCCACAAGGTGTTGTTCTTAATGGCCCACTTCAAGGAGTCCCCGGCCGCGCGGCGAGTACTGCAGCGCCTGGCGTTGGAGGACGGCAAGATGGACGCCGAGACGTTCGAGCTGACGTTCCTGGCACGCCTGCGCGTCACGGCCGTGTCGGTCTGCAACATCTTCGCGGTGCTCTGTCTGGCGCTGCAAGTCATGCCGGCGGTCGTCAAGTACTTTGAGCTGTACCGGACGAGGGACTCGGACCGCGCCAAGCTGCTGCAGCTGTGCTCGCTCACCAAGTACGAGTGGTCGCGCGCGTCGTTCCTCAAGGCGGTGCTCAAGCCGTTCGCGGACGCGACCGCCAAGTTGGACGGCGAGAGGTACGTCGCGTCGTCCCTGATCGTGCCGTCGGTCTACACGCTCCTGGAGAAGATGCGCGCGCCCAGCGGGGACGCCGCCGGCGCAAAGAAGGCGGACGAGTTCCCCGAAGACATCCAGGCGCTGCAGGCGCTGGCGTACGCCAACCTGGCCGCCGCGTTCGGGTATCTCTTCTCGGCGCCCGACTCGAGCTGGACGGTGGCCAAGCGCCAGACGTTTAACCTCCTGTGGTCGGCGACGCTGCTGGACCCGCGGACGCGGCCGTTTATCATCAAGGGACCGCTGCCACAGCGAGAGTTCTGGGAGATCATCAAGGCCGAGGCGGCCGCGACGACCGAGTCCAAGAACAAGGAGCGCGACGCGAGCCAGGACCTCGTGGACGCTGGCGCGCTGCTAGACGACGAGGATACGCACCTGGATGGCGGTAAGAGCAGCGACATATGGGACGACCTGCAGGCCAACCTGGCGTCGTGCGCGCAGGAGGAGATGCTACTGAGCACGTCCAAGTCGTCGCTGGAGCTCGCCAAGGCGAGCAACTTGCTCGAGGTCGAGGTGTCCTTCTTCCAAGAGGAGGGCCGCATCCCGCTCAAGGGCAACCCGCTCGAGTGGTGGCAGGGCATGCGCATGAAGTACCCGTTCCTCGCGCGCCTCGCGCGTTACGTGCTGTCCATCCCGTGCAGCGTCAGCGTGGTGGACAACCCGGTGGCGGCGGACAAGGGGCTCATCCGCCGGGCCGTCGGCCAGATGAGTACCGCCGACCTGTGCGAGCTGCTCGCGGCCTCGATGAACCTGCGCGCCGAGAAGAGCGCGGCCCCAGTGGACGCGGCCAGCAAGCAACTGTGGTCCACTGTTTGAGCAGGTCGATGGGCACAGGAGCGGCGAGTTTGAGCGGCTATCCGTCCGTGTCTCGGCGTTACTAGGAGTGAATGGCACGAGCGTGGGTTGGTGCGACGGAGTTTGGCAAGCGTCTGCTGGTACCTGCCACTCAAGTATCTTTGGCCGTGTTCGACAGCTCCGTCTGGACTCTCAAGGAGGCCCCAAGCCCGCCTGCAACGACGAGAAGGACGCGTGCGCGAGCTTCTTCCGGAAGTCGGAGCGCAGCTGTCGACAGTCTCACACGCAAACGATCAACACTAGGAGTCGAGCGAGCGACGTGCACTTGGCGGGAAGACAATCAAGCCGGATCAACACAAGAGAGATCCGCGACGCACCCTTTCAATGTCCTCGAGCGTGTGCGACTTGGTGAAGACCGGGGTGGCGAGCGAGCGGGACATCCGGCGGCTCAAGGGAAGCCAGCGAGAGACTCTCTCCACGGCCCCCGCGCCGGCGCTGGCATCGATCGCCTGGCCGCCTTGGAGCTGCTCGCCGACAGCCTCAACGACGGGAGCAGTCGCTCCAGGAGAGGAGATCTGCTGGAGGAACGTTAGGAGCGCGTCGTCGTCGTGGAGATCCGTCCCGAGCGCCTTGACGACGCGGAGCAGCTCTGGCGCGCTGGCTGCCGCGAGGATCCGCGGCTCGGCGAGCTTGAGCACGCCGATGGCGGTCGTGAAGAGCACCTCCTGCCCGTCGAGGAACAGCCAGTCCCACACGCGCAGCGCGCTCGCGGTCGGCAGCGTGCACACGAAGGCGCAGAGGAACCAGTGCAGCGTGAAGAGCTCCACGTGGAGCCCGTGAGCGTCGGAGCGCGCGGCGACCGCCGGGAGCTCGCGCCGCACGAGCGATCGGAAGACGAGCTGGTCCGCTTGCATGCCCACCATGGACCGCGAGTAGTTGGCGGCGGGCAGCAGCCGCAGGCGCGTGCGACTACGGATTGCATCATGGGCACCGTCGTCGGCGTCATCCCGGAGCAGCGCGCAGAGCAGCCAGAAGGCGCGCTCGACGTCCGCAAGCACCAGCAGCATGCCCGCGAGGAAGTTCATGGCCTGGCAGTAGCCAATCCCGGGGTTGTGCAGCGCGTACGCGGCCAAGAGCGTCCGGAGTTCGTCCTGGCCGCGCGCCGAGCGGAAGAAGGCGTGCTCGGGGTACGTGCGCGCGATGTCCTTGTCAATGTCCTCGAGCGTCGCGGCCGGCAGCGGCCTCTGCGTTAGCTGGGCGAAGTGGTCGGCCGGGAAGCGCGACCGGTACGCGCTGACGTTAGCGAGCGCTGCCCAGACCTGGGCGCGCAGCACGGCGGGCACCCCGCGCATCACCAGTCCCTAGGCCAGCCGAGCGCGTGAGGGACAGCTCAAGGGGAATTCGATCTCATGGGAAGGGTCCAGCGTCTGGACACGTACCCGCAGCTCCAACTGAAGCGTCGACGGGTCCGAGGGCTTTGCGCTCTTGAGTGTGGACCCGATGGAGTCGCTCGCCCCCGCGACGTCCTCTTGTCTGTGGAGGAGCGCTTCGATGCGGCCGAGTCCGCCCCACCGATCGATGAACTCAGCCCAGTCCAGCTCGCACCGGTAGTCCTATTCACCACCAGCGGATGGCCGTCAAGCAAGCGTCAGCGCCGGGATGGCATGAGAGGCACGACACAACGGACGCGAGTGTCATGGCGCACCGATCGCTGGCGCTGGCGCATCCGCCGGCGGTAGTTGAGGATGTGCGGCTCGTCCTTGGCGAAGCCGTACTCGTCCCGGTTGGCGAGCGTCGGTTCGTGGGTCCAGGCGTCGAGCGGCAGCACCTCTGGGTCCAAAAAGCGGAGGACTCTGGGCGACCGAGCGGTCCGAAGCGCCTGGACGACCTGCTCGAAGCTCGCGGTCGACAGATCGGCGCCATTCACGGCTACGACCACGTGTCCTGGACGCACGAAGCGCGGAGAGAGCGCGGCCGCCGGGCTGCTGCTGCGCACGCGCTTGACGACCGCGTGGGCCCCGTAGAAGTCCGTCTCGAGGTCGATCCCTAGTGGCTGCTGCCCTGCTGCTGGCCCTCGTGTGCCGGGCGGCGACGGAGGGAACTCGACCTCGTACAGCGCGACGGCGTCAAAGTCGCACGGGTCGCAGCCGCATGCGCGCTCGCGTGCAAGGCTCTGGAACTGGCGCCGCACGACTCTGGCTGGCGCGGCGGCTGCTGCTGCTACTGCTGCTACTGCTGTTGGTGGTGGTGGTGCTGCTGCTGAGGACATGGCATAGGCGTCCGTAGTGCGAGTGAAGGCGCGCCGCAGACTCTCCATGGTTGAAAGTGGTCGCTGCTGAAGGGAGGAGAAGGAGAAGGGGACGAGAGCGAGGGCCCCGTGGAGGTTCGATGCACGAGCCGCACAAATAGCACTGCGCAACAATAGGATTTCGGAGCAGTCGCGTGTGTTGTGTCCTCGTGCGGTTCTGACTGCCGTTGATCTGAAAATGAACTGCCGTAGTGGGGCTGAGTCTCTTTATTGACCAGGGCGAAAGTGGAGCCCTGTCCCGGACGCGGCCCTGTCCTACCGATGGTCCATCCTCTGCCTGGCGCGTTGCTAATGGCAGCAACGATGCCGTCCGTGGTGCTGGCGGCTCCGTGGCTGTCGCCCCTGCGTGGGCTGCTCGGGTGGCGCGTGCACGACGAGGAGCACCCGGGCGTGGACAGCGTGCTAGTCATGAGTCCACGCGGGGAAAGCGTCACGGCGTCGCAACTAGGCGAGCTTCGCGGCGCGCTTGCGCTGCTCTCGGCGCTCGCGCGCGTGGACCGCCGGGCGTGGGCGCTTGCACTGCGCGAGTGCTGCGCGCTGGAGCTGCTGCCCAAGCTCGAGGGCGGGCGGAAGGGGCCTGGCGCGCTGCAGGCGGAAGCGGTTTACGCTCGTACTGGGCGGGAACGAGCACGAGGGCGAGCTGGAGGAGCTGACCGAGAGCGACCGGGAGGAGGTGGACGATGAGGTGGACGATAACGCGTGGACCGCCGACCGCCTTGGCCAGCTGTGGGCCGCGCCACCTAGCGAGGCGTTCCATGCGGCGCTCGGAGCGATCGCGGAGTACTACCCCGAGCTGCGGACGCGACGGCTGGACGTCCCGATGACCGTCATCGTCAAGTCTGGGGTTTTTACGCAGAGCGCCTGGGTGGAGTGCCGTCTGCGCGGACTGGCCTCTCTACACGTTGAGGAGCGCGGCAGGCGGCTTCCTGTCTCCTTCGTGGGCGGACAGTGACAGTCGCGCTCGTGATGGACGTGGTGGAGGTGGACATGTTCACTCCCGTGACGAGTCGTGTGGCGGGGGCGGTCCTCGACCTGGCGGCGCGCTGCGACGGACTCATGCTCAGCCCGGTCGGGCTGCGGCTCCGAGCCTTGTGGGCAGAGGTGGCTCTCGAACTGCTGGACACCCAGACCTTCGCGGAGCTCGTCCGACAGCTGCTTCTCCGCCGGGGACAAGAGAAGGGAGGTCGCGCGACACTGGGCCACGCCTCGTTCGGCTCCATTGTCGGGGTCCGAGGGACCTTCGCGCGGCTGTGCTCGGCGCTAGCGGAGACGCAGACGTCGGACGCCGTCCAGCTGGAACTTGACACGAGCAGTAGCGAGCTCGAAGTGGACGCGTGGGTCTGGATGCGCATCGCCTACGCCTTTTTCTCGAGTCATGCGCGCGAGCACTCGACCGTCACCCACCTCGCAATCCGCGACATGGTCTTGACTGTACCGGATGCTGAAGCGGTCGCCAACGTGCTCGAGACGGCGGATCCAGCCAGTTTGCTCTTTGGGCACTATGGGTTTCCACTTTACCGATCGACCGCCTTGAAACGCGTGATGCTCAAGCAGGGGACGGCCGCGAAGATCCTGCCGACACACTGCAGCGAGGACATCCCAAGCGATCAAGCAAGCGTCGTTCTCCCGAACGAGGTGAGCTCCGTGAGCGTTCTGGGTGCTGGCGACGACCCCGCTACAATGATGGCGCTGGTGCCAGGGTACGGACTGTGTGTGGTCAATCGCGACCAGTGCGTCCAAGTCGACGAAGTGAGCGGCCGCGGGTCGGCACGAGGAAGCGGTGGCGTCACCAGCCTCGCTCTGGTGTTTGCAGAGTCCGCAGATGCTGCGGATGGCTTCTTACGGTTGCTGGAGCTCGTCGGGAGGGACCTCACGCGTCTGTCGCTCTGGTCCAGCCCGAATGGGTCGTCTCTGGGCATTGCGCGCGTGCTAGCCAGCTGCCCCAACCTACAAGACCTTGACATCTTCGGCATTGACGAAGCAATCGACCCGGTCGCGTTCCTAAGCGCCTTTGAGGCGCATGGGCTGCGCATCCAGGAGCTATCGTGCGAGTTCTCCGACATTACTGTGCTGATGAAGGAGTTGGAGAACAAGGACGCGGCGCTGACGCGCAGCCTCAAGAAGATCGACTTCACGGCTAAGATTGCGCGGAGACGCATCCAGAAGAGGGAGCTGAACGCCATTCTGTCAATGCTGCGCGTCAACCGCTCGCTCGAGCACATCATCATTTGGCTTCCCCCCCAACACATTGCGCCGCTCCGCTATTTTGCTGAGCAAGTTCGACCAGGAGTCGCTCCCGGTAGCCCACGAGCCCTTCCCGCAGGCCCACCGCCTCGCCTTCCTCAGCGTGTTCGGCTCCGAGAAACCTCCAGGCGATCAAGTGGCGAAGAAGTCGAGGGTGACGACACGCAAGGCGTCCGTGCTGCGGGACGAGCTCCGACCGCCTCGCCTCGCCCTGGAAACCATCTTCGGCTTTGCGACTGAGCGCGTACGCCGCCGCGTCGAGGTCCCTCGAGAGGGACAAGGATCTCGGCCGCATGCTTGCATTGCTCGCGCACAAGGCCGCAGGACTGGCGTGACCCTAGTTATCGTTGGAGCGGCGGCTGCTGCTATTGACGGTGCGGACAACGACCCGCTAGCCGGCTGCTGCCCTCCAAATAGGAGCGATGGTATGCGGGAGACTTCAACTTGCGTGACGATTCATCTTCGAGTGCCCTACGCAAGTGTACGTTTCCACGACGAGCGTCGACTTAGCTCTTTTGTTGAAGAAGGCACAAGAGAGCGCAAAGCATGGAGACGACGGCCGCGGCCCCGTGTCTGTCGCCCCCGCGTGGACTTCTGGTACGGCGGTCGCCCTCATGAAGCGGTCCGACAGTATCCGCGTTGACCCCCCCGCACTTGGCGGTGCGGCAACTGGGCGAGATGCGCGACGCGCTCGTGCTGCTCGCGGCGCTCTGGCGTATCGACCGCCAGGCGAGGGCGAGCGCGCTGGGCTACTGCTGCAAGCGGCGTCTATCCGACTATGAAGTATACGGCACCCGGCCTGAGGCGCTGCAGCCGGATCGATTCTCGTTCTTCGTGGAGGGGATGACCGCTCGGACAACGACAGCATGTGGGTCACGGACCGCGTCGCCAGACTATTTATTGGCTGCGCCACCCACCGCCGCGTTCGATGCAGGGCTTGACGCGATCGCAGAGTACTACCCCGAGCTGCGCACGCGGCGGCTGGAAGTGTCCATATCCATCGCCGTGCACTCCAGGGACTTTAACCCGAGCTCCTGGATGAAGAACGTCCTCGATGTGCTGCTGGCTCTATGCCGCAACCATCGCGGCTGGTGGATTCCTGCATCCTACGTGAACACGCATCGCGCCCTCGTGATCGACACGCTGGTGCTGAAATCGGACACCGCCATGACGTCTGGGAGGGAGCTGCCGGCCCGCGGTCATGGACTCACGCTGGGCCCGATCGAGCTGCAGTTCCGCTCTATTGTTGGGGTGCCAGACGACTATGCGCCGCTCGATACCCAGACCTACGCCCAGGTCCTTCGTCAGCTACACGTCGGCCTGCTGCAATATAAGGGAATGCGCGCGAGGCTGGGTCACGCCATCTTTTCGGTCGTCATGGTCCAGACCTACGCGCGGCTGTGCTCCGCTCTAGCAGTGACGCAGACGATGGACACCGTCGGCCTGTGCTTGAGCTGTGGGGTGGAGGTTGATACGTGGGTCTGGGCGCTCCTGGCCGACGCCTGTCTCTCGAGCCACGCACGCGAGCAATTGACCGTAACGAGCCTCACGATTGTCGAAGCCATACTAACCGCAGGGCATGCCGACTTGGTCGCCGACGTGCTCAGTGTAGCGCATCCAGCCAGCCAGCTGCTTCGACCGCGTGGGGCTCGATTCGCTGAGGTGACTGCTTGGAGGCGCGTGATAATGTAAGAGAGAACAACCGTGGAGCTCCAGCCGATGCACCTGTCCGAGACCATTCCAAGCGACCTGGAATGCTTCGAACTGGACACGGATCTGCGCGCCATGATCGTTCCGTGTGTGGGCGACAAAGCACCCAAGTTCCGGAGGAGTCGACTCTAGATGCCACTGTCGTGTTCAAGTTCTGCCCAAACCTGCAAATGTTTGAGATCTACGACATTAAGCTCGACGCTACCTCGTTCCTACGAGTGTACGAAGCGCACACCAACTGCACGTCCAAGAGCGTTGCTGCCAGCTCTTCGACTTGGCTGTGATGAGGAGGGAGCTCCAAGACAAGGACGCGGCTCTGACGCGCAGCCTCAAGAAGTTCGAGTACTCGGTGGAGATATGGCGACACTACGACCAGCCGAGTGAACTGGACGCCATCTTGTCGATGATTCGCGTGAACTGCTCGCTCGAGCACGTGCGCATCCGAGTTTCCGACGATGCGTACTACCTCTGCGTCGACGCTGTCGGCAAGTACGACCAAGAATCGCTCCCGGTGGCTCGCGAGCCCTTCCCGCTGGCAAACCGTATCGCCTTCCTCAGCATCTTCAACCCGCGTCAACCTCCAAAAGAGTAGTCGGCGAAGAAGTTGAAGGCGATGACGCCTGAAGCGCTGGGGTTGTTCACGCACAGACCGAGTGGGCGTGCACTGACGATCATGTTTGCCTTCGCGGCTGAACGCGTGCGCCGCCGGGCCGAGATTCCTATGGGGCGCTGATACATCGAGCGCGTGGTGCGGTGGATGGAAGTGTTGCTGAGCGAGAAACATTCGCGTGACATGGTCAAGTAGCGCCTTGAGAGGCGTGTGATGCGATCAGCGACGCCTCGAGGGAACGAGTGAAGTGTATGCATTGTGTGATCTGGTAGCGGTAGTGCTTGCTAGGCATCGGCGTCGGCGTCTGCATCTTGAACGTTTCGTGGTGGCTATGCTGCTCCATGAAGGCTCCGAGCGTCAACAACGTAGGAGCGTCGACGGCAGAACTAGCCATGCGCCTGGCGACGATGGTGGACCGACCCCCCGAGTCGCTGGGGATCGTATAAGCTTTGAAGCATCAGAAGCGACCAGGAGCTGCGTCGAACGTCGACGACAGCACGAACGACCGTCAGTCTGACGGTCGTGTGTGCTGTCATGTCATGGATGGTCCATTGACTGACGGCGTCAGTTACTGTACCATCGAGGACAACGGGGCCGTTCCGTCCGGTGTGTCTCAGTGTAGCGCGTCATCACGCGACGGTCACGAGCCCAGCACCTCACACCGGCGTGGCGCTCCAGGCCGGGAAGCAGAGGCTAGTATAGGCTTGTATGCTTCGTGGCGCCTACGCAGCTTGCCGCGACCTCGACTCTGCGAGCGAACAGACAATCCCGATCCGAGCCGCAACAAAGACGATAACCAGAAGGACGGACGGGCGCAAGCACCGCTGTGGATGCCCTCCTTCCGCCTCGAAACCTTTTCGTCGCATTCAGCCGCGTCTACAGCATCACAGACCAACGGTAACGAGCGCCAGCGCTCTTCAACTCGAGCGCGTTCGTCCTCCCGTTGGCTTAGGTATGCAATGCATCCCGCCAACTTTAAATACTGAGCCGCAGTATGGCATGCATTGTCTGAATCAGAACCACTGTCGTTGTTGATTCCCATTTTGTGAAGTCAAGCGCAAAGCATGGCGACGGCAACTGCAGCTCTTTCCCCGTGGCTGTCCCCCCTGCACGGGCTTCTGGCGCTGCGTGCGCCCGACACGGAGCGCCCGCGCGTGGCCACCGTCAGCGTCTTAGCCCCGCTCGAGGCGGAGGCCACGGCGTCTCGGCTGGGCGCGGTGCGCGACGCGCTCGTGATACTCTCGGCCCTCGCGCGCGTGGACCGCCAGGCGTGGGCGCGCGCACTGGGCGACTGCTGCGGGCTGGATCTGTCAAATTACGACGCTAGCGTCACGTTGCCTGACGCGCTGCCGGCGGAGCGGTTCTCGCTCGTGCTGGGCCAGGGATGGGGCGGGGGAGAGCTCGATGTGCCGAACGACGGCGCCTGGGACGTCGGCGGCTTCAGTCGGCTGTGGGCTGCGCCACCGACCGAAGCGCTGGATGGAGCGCTTGAAGCGATCGCGAATCTCTACCCCGAGCTGCGTTCGCAGCAGCTGGACGTGCCCATAACCATCGTCGTGCGCTCCGGCGCGTACTCCCCCAGCGCCCGGGTAGAGCGCTACCTGAACGCGCTGCAGGCTCAATGCGACGAGGGCCGGGGCTGGCGGCTCCCTGTCTCCAACGCAGGCGGGAAGTGCGCTCTCGTCGTCGACACAGTTGCGCTGGACTTGTCCGGACCCCCCGTGACGCGTGGTATGGCGCGGGCGATTTGTGAGCTGGTGGCGCGGGGCAACGGACTGATGCTCAGCCCGGTCAAGCTGCTGATCAGCCCTATTATGGAGGGACAGGAGAACGCCCGACCGCTGGACGCCCATACTTTCGCCGAGCTCGCCCGCCAGCTGCTTCTACTTCCCCAGCAAGTGACAGGAGGACGCGCGACACTTGGTAGCGTCTCGTTCGATTCGGTAATTGGAGCCCCGGGGACTTTCGCGCGGCTGTGCTCTGCGCTAGCGGAGACGCAGACGTCGGACACCGTCGAGCTTTTTTTGAGCGAGGGCGTCGGTGAGGTCGAGGTCGAAGTGGACGAGTGGGTCTGGGCGCGCGTGGCCTACGCCTTCTTCTCGAGTCATGCGCGCGAGCACTCGAAGATTACCAATCTCACAATCCGCGATGCCGTCATGACCGAAGCACACGCGGAAGCGATCGCCGACGTGCTCGCGGCAACGCATCCCGCAAGTCAACTTTTTGGCTGCCATGGAGCTCCAATCACCGGGTCGATCGCTCCGAAATGCGTGATGCTCAGACAGGGGACGACCGTGAAGATCCTGCCGATGCACCCCGCCGAGCGCATTTCAAGGGACAAGGCGCGCGTCGTTCTCGCCAGGGATGTCAGCGCCGTGAGCGTTTTGGGAGCTGGAGACGTCACGGGGTCTGTGATGGCGCTGCTGCCAGGGTACGGTCGCTGTGTGGTCGACCGAGACCAGTGCGTCGAAGTCGGCGAAGTGGGCGGGGGCGGCTCGGCTCGAGGGAGCGGTGGCATCACTAGCCTCACACTGGAGTGCGCAGACTTTGCCGACGAAGAAGGCGCCGTGGAGGGGCTGCCACGCTTCGTACAGCTCGTTGGATCGACTCTCACGCGCCTCGTGCTCCATGTTCCGGAGGAGTCGACTCTGGGCAGCGCACTCGTGCTTGAAAGCTGCCCATGCCTGCAAGTGCTTGCCATCCACGGCATTAAGCTCGACGCGGATGCATTCCTGCGAGCCTATAACGCGCACGGGCTGCGCATCCAGGAGCTTTGCTGCCAGTTTTACGACGTGGCGCCGGTGACGAGGGAGCTCCAAGACAAGGACGCGGCTCTGACGCGCAGCCTCAAGAAGTTTGAATACTCGGCGGAGATATGGCGACGCCACGACAAGGCGAGCGAACTCGACGCCATCCTGGCGATGCTCCGCGTGAACCGCTCGCTCGAGCACGTGCGCATCCGAGTTTCCGACGATGCGTACTACCTCTGCGTCGATGCTGTCGGCAAGTACGACCAAGAATCGCTCCCAGTGGCTCGCGAGCCCTTCCCGGTGGCAAACCGTATCGCCTTCCTCAGCATCTTCAACCCGCGTCAACCCCCAAAAGAACAGGCAGCCAAGAGCGCAAAGATGACGACACCCGAGGCGTCCGTGCCGGACGCCTTCCGTCCACCTCGCCTCGCGATGGCGATCATCTTCGCCTTTGCGGCGGAGCGCTTGTGCCGCCGCGTCGAGATGCCGCAACAGCCACCTGAAGAGTTCGAGTAAAACGAGCGCGCGAAGCGACGGCGATAGTTGCCGTCAAGTTGAAGCAACAATGGTGGATGGAAGTCGAAGTGCGATTCAAAACAATTCAAAAATGATGAGCTGCAAATCAACATTGAAGAATGATTCATCTTTGACCATGTTGAAGTTCCTCACCAATCAAACCAATTCAACATTGAATCGGAGAGGACGAATCTTCACTCATGTAGTGAATCATTATGCAAGCGCTGCAAGCACCGCAAAGGAAGGAAGGTTCGGCTAGAATCATGGAGACGTCCGTGGCGGCGGCTGTGGCGCTGGCCCCGTGGCTGTCGCCCCTGCTCGGGCTTCTGGACGTGGAGACACGCTACATGGACCGCTCGAGCGGAATCAACGTTGATATCCCTCCCAGGACGACGACTATGGCGGCCCAGCTGAGCAAGCTACGCGACGCGCTCGCGCTGCTCTCGGCACTTGGGTACGCCGACCGTGAGGCGTGGGTGCGTGCGCTATGCCACTGCTGCAAGCGGCGACTGCCAGAGCACTACACTAGCGGTGTGGGGCCCGACGCGCTGCCGATGGAGCGGTTCTTGTTCGTACTGCACGGGGAAGAGGAGGAAGACTCAGACCACGGCAGCGCATGGGACGCCAGCTGCCTCCGCCAGCTGCTGTCCGCGCCACCAAGCGACGCGTTTGATGCCGGGCTTGAAGTGATCGCAGCGTACTACCCCGAGGTGCGGACGCAGCAGCTGGATGTGTTCATAACCATCGCGATACGCGCCAGAACGTTCACTCCAAGCACCTGGGTGGAGCACACCGTGAGCACGCTACTGGCTCTGCACGACAAGAACCGCGGCTGGCGGCTTCCCGTCTCCAGCGATGCCGATCAGTGCGCGCTCGTGGTCGACGTGGTAGCGCTGAACATGAACAACCCGCTCATGCGTGGAACGATACAGGCGGTTCGTGATCTCGCGGCACGCGGCGACGGACTGAAGCTCAGCCCAATCGAGCTGCTGTTGTACCCTGACGTGGGGGCACGAGAGGACTTCCAATGGGTAGACGCCCAGACCTTCGCAGAGTTTGTCCGTCAGCTACTTCTCCGCCCGCAAGAGACAGGAGGACGAGCGACGCTGAGCGAGATCTCCTTCTTTTCGGGCATGGGGGTTCCAGCGACCCTCTCGCGGCTGTGCTCCGCTCTAGCGGAGGCGCAGACGCTGGACACCGTCCAGCTGGGCTTGAGTAGCGTGCTCGACGTGGACTCGTGGGCCTGGGCGCGCGTGGCCTACGCCTTCTTCTCGACCTGTGCGCGCGCGCACTCGGCCGTGACGAGCCTCGTACTCTTTGACGCCATCTTGACTGTTTCACACGCTGAAGCGATCGCCAACGTGCTCGCGGCGGCGCACCCAGCCATCCACGTCTTTCGCCCCCGTGGGCCACAATTCACGGAAGCGACTGCTCCGAGGCGCGTGACGCTCTACCAGGGAACGGCCGTGGAGCTCCAGCCGATGCACCACACCGAGAACATCCCAAGCGACCAGGCACGCGTCGTTCTACCGACGAATGTGAGTGGTGTGAGCATTTTGGGCACTGGCGAAGACCAGGATACGGTGATGGCGTTGCTGCCAGGGTATGGGCTCTGTGCAGTCCACCAAGGCAAGTGCGCCCAAGTTGATGAAGTGGGCGAGGATGCTTCGGCACGAGCGGGCGCTGGTATCACCAGCCTCACTCTGACATTCGCGAACTTTGACGACGCCGAAAATCTGGCATCCTCTATGGAAGGATTCCCGCGTTTCTTGCAGCTCGTCGGTGCGGACCTCACGCGTCTCGTGCTCCAGGTTCCAGAGGAGGCGACTCTGGATATCGCTGTCGTGTTCGAGAGCTGCCCCAACCTGCTGGAGCTCGAGATCTACGGCATTGACCTCGACGCGGCTGCGTTCCTACAGGCCTATGATGCGTCTGGGCTGCGCATCCGGAAGCTTTGCTGCCAGTTTTCCGACTCGGCTCCGGTGATTAACGAATTGCAGAACAAGGACGCGGCCCTTACACGCAGCCTCAAGGCGTTCGAGTACTTGGCGGAGGTGGAGAGACGCGACGGCCAGCCGAGCGAGCTGGCCGCCATCCTGGAGATGCTCCGCGTGAACCGCTCGCTCGAGCACGTGCGCATCCGAGTTTCCTACGACGCGTTCGATCGCTACGTTGGCGTGGTCCGCGAATACGACCACGAGTCGCTCCCGGTAGCTCGCAAGCCCTTCCCGCTGGCAAACCGTATCGCCTTCCTCAGCATCTTCAACCCGCGTCAACCCCCAACAGGACAAGTCATGAAGAGAGCAAAGATGACGACACCCGAGGCGTCCGTGCCGGACGCCCTCCGGCCGCCTCGCCTCGCGATGGAGATCATCTTCGCCTTTGCGGCGGAGCGCTTGTGCCGCCGCGTCGAGATGCCTCGGACGTTCTAGCGAGGTGAGCGCGTGGTGCGGTCAGTGGATGGAAGTGGTGTGGGCGGAGAGCACCCCCCTGTTACGGTCAAGTTTCGTCTTTACATAGCGAGGGAATGAATACCTTGTGTGAACTGGCAACGGCAACGCTAAGCGTCAACGCCAACGCCAACGCCAACGACAACGCCAACGCCACCACTCGCCCCTCGCTCTTCTCGTTTCGGCTCTGCTGCATCAACAGAGCCCGGCGCGCCCAACACGGCAGCGCCTGGGTCCTGAGCAAAGTCGTAGACGTCGACCACGTTCCGGAGGGCGTTTCCGCCACTGACGGGCTCGTCGTCGCACATGTCATCGGGCAGGTCGTAGTGCCGCTGGCCGCTCGAGACCGCGAGCGTCGCGCGCGCCGGGTCCGGGAAGAAAGACACGCCGTTCGCGCAGTCTGTCCACGGGCATTGGCAAGCGAGGCTACGTCAGCAGCGATGACGATCGACACGGTTCGGAGGAGCCGATGGGGAGCGCACCGGACATGCGCAGGCCGTCGTGGAGCAGCTCGCCCGTGAGCACGTCGTAGAGCAGCACCTTGCCGTCCTGGCCGCCCGTGGCGAGCCAGCGACCGCCCAAGTGCAGGTCGAACGCGACGCGCTGGTTAGTGTCGGCGGCGCGGTGGAAGGTCTGCACGATCTGCGTCGACTTGCGAATGTCCCAGCAGTGGATGCGCGCGTCGCGCCGCGCGGCCGTGAAGAGCAGGCGGCCGCAGGGCGAGAAGCGCACCTGCGAGATGCCGCGGCCGTCGTGGTCGCGCAGCGCGAGCAGCTCCTCGCCCTCGTCCTCCGTGTAGACGCAGGTCGAGCCGGCGTACGAGCCAGCCGCGTAGATCTTGGAGTGGTCCGGGTTGAAGTGTAGCGAGCTGATGATGCCGCGCTGGCCGCGCCGCGAGCGCCGCGTCGCGCTCGTCGCGCGCGCGCAAAAGTCGCGGCTCGGTTGGGACACGTCGAAGAAGCGGATCATGCGGTCGAAGCCCGCGAAGAGGCGGCTGCCCGTCGAGTTGAACGCGACCGACACGGCCGACGCGAGCTCGTCCAGGTGGTCGAACGCGCGGTACGTCGCGCGCAGCTGGTGGGTGGGTGGGCGGAGAAGGACACGGCGTCGCAGCAGCGAGCGCCTAGGTTAGTCTCAGCGTGGTGGGTCCGTGGCGGGTGAGCATCATCATCATCAGCAGCAGCAGCGAATGAATAGGCTCACTCACGCCGCCAGTGTAGGCGTCCCACATGTGCACGGGCTGGTCGCGGCTCGTGGACACGAAGATGCACGTCGCGGGGTCTCGCGAGTCCATGAACGGGTACCAGGCCGCATCGTACACCGTGCCGCCCTCGCGCATCCGCAGCACGCTCTGCGCGTCCGCATCGTCGCTGGCGGTCGAAGCGGCGGCGTCGACCTCGAAGACGCGCAGCACGCGGTCGTCGCTGCTCGAGAGCAGGCACAGACCGTCCGGCGACACGTGCACGCTCTTGGTGAAGTTGTTGGGCGACCCGCCAAACTCTTTGCGCGCGCGGAACAGCCGCCGTGGCGCCGCCTCGGGCCGCAGGAGCGCGGGTAGCTGCGCCGCGTCCATTAGCAGCAGAGCCTCGGCTTTATCTCAATCTCAATACAAACACCATTCTCCAAAAATACTAAACCGGTACTGTATATGATTCGTATGGTCTCTCCAGAAATCATGTCTGAAATGTCAAGATTTCCCGGGGTTCTGGGCATTGTACGTGGAGTAAAGAAGTAGATTACACCGGAACTATGACGATTCTGCATTGGTGTCATGCTCGGCATGTTCAATAGCACGGTGACACCATGTCCTTCATGTCGAGCATGTCGCCAAGGAAGAATCGTAAGAATCTTACCATATTCTCTTCACCTTTAAAAGCCGGCCATGCGGCAAATATCTCCCGCAATTGCATTGACTAGCACTCGTGGCAATTAAAGCCATGCAGCGGCCGGATTCCCTGCGACGCTGCGAATACATTCGATGCCCGTCTACGGGCAGCCCGAGCCGCCTGCGATGGTGTAGCACGATGTGGACGGGAAGATGCTCATGATGTTGGTAAGGATCGTCCAGAAGAACAGGAAGGCCAGCACGACGACCACAGTGACGCCAATCGGCTTGCTCTTGCCGCCGGTGCGGCGAAGCTCCTGGCACTCGGCCTTCTGGCGCGGCAGCAGCACGACGAAGAAGGCGGAGCAGATCTTGAAGAGGTAGGCGATGAGGTAGGCGTAGGTCGCATGCCAGCGCACGTGCGTATTGTCGAGCTGGATGTCGGGGTAGTCAAGGTCGAAGTTGGCGTCGATGTTCTTGGTGATGACGGTCGCGAAGGGTGACGCGAGCGACGAGACGGCGACCGTGAGCCCGTAGAAGGTCGACTCGTTGCCCTCCTCTATGATCTCGACCATGCAGAAGGTGGACACGATGAAGCTGAAGTTGCTCGGGATGTTCTCGAGCAGCGGGAGGCCAAGCCAGAACCACTGGTTGCGCACCACATCCCAGACAGTCAGGAACGTCGGGATCACGTCCACGCACACGACCACAGTCTGGCAGATGACGATCATGGAGCGCCAGCTCCAGTTGAGTCCGTACTTGGAGACGAAGGTGAGCGCCACCATGCTGATCAAGTAGCTGCAGATGGTGGCGATGTTGGTCGTCAGCGGCTCGACGGTCGCCCAGATGCTCGCGATGGGCGACGCCGCCGTGACTGACACGTACGAGAACATGTTCAGAAAGAACTGGAAGGCCAGCACCTGGTACACGGCGCGCAACTGGATGAGGTCGAAGAGTCGAGCCACCTCCTTGCGGATGGAGAGGGGCTCAGCGCGCTCCTCCTCGACAAACCACGCCGAAGCAGCCGTGAGCAGCGAGAAGACGGCGCAGATGGCCATGAGCGCGTTGATGCCGATGTC